>JALBCR010004726.1:0-110291 GCA_030710515.1 Abscondita cerata | reverse complement strand
TTTCTGATTATTCACAAGGATTTGCAACTCATTTCAATCACTCAGACAATAGAATGCGGCAGCCATTTTGGCCCATGTCACAATTTTGGATTATTATTTACCTTAATTTCTCAAACTGAAAACAATTCATTTCTATGAGCGACGGACCAACCACTCAGTATCGAAATTACAAAATGTATTATCTCATAACCCAATATCTGCCTAACGCATATACATTTTCAACAGTTTTACCCTACATTTTAGTGAAGCAGGACATGGAAAAGGCCCTGCTGATGGTGGCATTGAGGAAGTTTGAAAAAGTGCAGATAATCAAATCAAATCGACGTTGTAACAAATCAGAAATAGAAAATTTTGATGCTGTTTTGCCGGATCAACGTTAAACGTTTGTTGGCACAATGAAACTTCACCAGTATACTTGTTCAAGAAAGGATTCATCCAACGTGAACTTCAATTCCTTGAGCTGCTCTGACTGTTGCCCTGGTGAATTCTGCAGTCATTTTTGATAGGCCAAGTACGTTTTGATGATTGATTGAGAAAGCCTCAAAAGGAGAGAAGAAGAGTAGAAAAATATTAGCTATGACTTGCAAGGAAAAACAGGCTATAAAGGAAAACACGAAGTACCAAATAATGAAACAAGTTATTCCTGAAAAATGCATTCCAAAACTATCCAAAAAATCAGGGTTGAGAAGGAGTTTACAGTATTATAAACAAATTCGTAAATTATTTATTAATTTTTTAATTTTCTGACTTTGTTACACACACCAAAGGCGTTGACTATGGAGAGACATGCTTTCTCCGTGTTATGAGTTTTTGTTTGAAAATTTTTGTTTTTAATTGCCTATTTTAATAAATACGAGTTGGAAATTATAGATATTGTGAGAAATATGTCGTGAAGAATATTTTTTGCAACAATAGTATTGAAATGGTACTCATTGCAACGACCTTCAATGGACATCGTATAATTCATGTTTGGTAAAAGTTGTAGTAGAATCATTTCATGGTTGGGTTTTGCAAGATACGATGTGCATAAGAAAATTTTTTTCGTAGTTTTTGAACATATTTATAAATTAAAATTTTTCTGAAACTAATATGATAGTTACAACGGAATCGTCTAAATATTATTTTTTTTGAATTTGGTGGAAATATTTAAATATTGTATTCTTATTTACTCATGTAGCGAACCTACTGGACTTTTCCGAACCGATAAGAATAAATGAAAAGTTTTAATTTAACGTTATAAATTTGTTTATAATGAAAACATCAAATTACAAACGTTTTTACATATGTCATTTTGTGGATGTGGCAAAGTTACAGTTCATAACAACTCAATTTCACATCAGCCGCCCTAATTGGTTTATTATAGATCTCTTGTTACATTAACACCTCATTTCAAAATAATATTGCAGTGTTTTTATTTTATCTTACTTACTATATTAAATTAAAAGTTTAACGAATAATCTTTTTCGATTATTACCGAACACAATATAACAACATATCGTGCTGAATGGATATAAAATAGAACAAATTGGATGGGACTCATAATGAGTATTTAAAACTTATTTACTAAAAATTAGGAAAACAAGCTATTTTAGGTTACTTTTATCAAATTATTTTTTTTATTAATAGAATGAAACTTTATTTATTAAGCGCCATTTTTGCATATTCTCTATCCAGGGCTCGATTATTATTGCAGTATTATATTAATTAACTTTATTATTGATATTGTAATAAAATTTGTAGCAGTAAATTTAACATTTTAAAATAGATTCAACCTCATTTTATAAAAATTAGTTTTAATGAATAATATCGACTGTAATTTTATTATATAAAAGTTACGGCAACGGAATCGAATTCGAGTTTTGATGTAAATCATTATAAATTGTTACTCTTTTTTTTTCATAAAAATGCGCTTTAAACGTTTACATTACCATAGTAAATTTGTTCTCATTATATTCTATCTAATAAAAATATGTTGCTAATTGACCGAGAAAAAGATACGCATTAATTTTGAATTTAACATAGAATACGCCTATGTCAACTTCTCCATGGGACATACGGTATATATTTATATAGTCTTGCATTATGGCTAGAATGAAGGTTTTGATCATAGATAAAATTATTGTTATGTTTCATTGACAAACAGACAGATTTGTTACCAAATATTTTACGGACCGGACGAGCTAACATTAGTTGTTACAATTCCAGTACTAAGAACTCTTGAGAATTTAAACGTGTGATGTGATTTTTTCTAATGTCATATGATAAGCACAACTTATCAAGTTTTTACCGATATGGTTTATAGTTCTATTTCTGTCACGTAGGCATAATCTAGTTCATATAAACTTTCTATTGCAAGTCGAGCGTGTTTGTTGGGTGTTTTTGTTTCAACCGCGAATTGTTCATCGTGATTTCATATTTAGCGACGAATCTACATTTCACGTCAACATGAGGTTTCGTGGTCGGTGGATTAGTCGGGGCGGACCAATGCAACACGACACCCTCGGTCTCACATGGATTGCCTTAGACTTTTTTTATGGGGGTTTCTTGAAAATAAAGTATACGTTCCGCCCTCTCTAGCCAAGCCAATCTCGATGATCTCCAAAACCGAATCACGTCCTCTCAGCTGCGTTAGTGACGCCGATATGCCTGCAGCGTGTACTGGTAACGAGATTAATTTAAGGTTGGATTTTGCTGCATGATTAATGGAAGCCACATTAAACCATCGTTGACTGAATTGGTAAAAAAATTGAGGTTAGAAGTTAATCATATGACGTTAAAACCAATTCTGTAGGTTTTCTAAAATAAATTTCTATAAGCTTGTAAAGCCCATTATTTTGAATCACCGTGTATATTAGATACTACCATCTAAGAGAGCGTTGGAAAGGAAGTTGAACCTTACTTTCTTGGGTTAGGTTTTAGTTACTCAACGTGTCTCTAATTCTATTTATGGAGACAATTAATAAGACAGTAGAATTTTCAATAATTGCATTTAATGACCGAAATTTTAGGTTAGAAACAAATATACATAAGTACAAAATTTGTATATATTTTCTAATCAGAAACCTCAAAATTTAGTGAACAACATGTTTGCAAATTGTAGATTACAAATTATTTCCAGAACTTTCTCTTGGTTACTTTTTATCATACAACTTGCTGATAATTAAATTATACGTCATTTGTTTCTTTGGACATGATCAAGTTGGGTTAGTCACACTATGCCTGATCTGCTTTTAAATACTGCAGTTATAAATCAAACACTGGTTTAAAATGTGAGGTTTAACAACCTCATACCATTACCATTTTTTTATTTTTTGGCCATACGACTATTATATAGCGTAGTTATTTACTACATCAAAATAGAAAAAGATTCAACTGGTGACTGGCCATCTATACGTTGAGGCAATTGTTTGGAAGATTATAATTCATATGGTTTTCGTGTCTTCCCGAATTTTTTAATCAACGATAATAGTAAAATATGATAAGGAGCATTGAATTACTTTATGTTATTTGCAAAAAAAATTATAATATAACTATATTTAATTTTTGTATGTAGAAAAATGCTTTACATTAATTTATCAAATAATATACACGGTGGTGCTTTTGAAAACGGGTCATAGGGAGTTTAACATTGTGAACTGGTTTTTTTAACACCTGCTCAGCCCTTTCAAGAGAAAAATGGTTTTGGTATCAAAACGCAGCTAAAATTATTGCGCATAGCGCTCGCTATCAGAAATCAGCTGAATTATATACGGTGTTTTTGAAAATTCATCAATAAAAATTAATAATTTTTTGATGTTCAAGATGAATTAAAAGCAACTATGACATTCAGTAATAAAAAGTCATAACAACTCAGGTTTCATTTGAAAATTGTTTATCCAAACAAAGATAGAGTTTTTTATGGTGAAAAACCTACTCACACTGTACCTCCATTTTTGATACCAAAACCATTAACCTATGACCCAGTTTTTTTAATAAGCAACCCTGTATACAAAATGCCATAAGAAAAAGTTGACTATCGTGACTTTATCATACGTCAATATACATCTGACTTTACGTAGCTCTCACTCCTGATATAGTTTTAACATACTATTTACAAATATATTATATATAAGATTTATAGAACTTTTTCTATAAATAAGTAAATTAAAAGGCCGCGAACAGCAAACTGAATCACTGGTATAGAAGAATGTAATAAAAATTTAAAATGTGTTTAGATAATAATTCAAATTTTTACTGTTCTCGAGAATTTTAATTAATTGTGATGGTCTTATGTCTAATATTATGGTTTCTGTGATATAAACGTGGTTCATATTTAACTTAGCCTGAAATTTGTGTACAAATCGTTCAGCACTCGTAGCTTCAAAATTCTGCAATTCTGTTAAGTATTTACGGTTTGTTGTAAATCCTTACAAGCAGACTTTAAAAAATTTGATAAAGCTACATAATTGGAAATAATACCAATCTGTAAAATATTTTACTACGACCAGATCATAAGATACGATCTTTCTGTTTTACGATAGTTCGATTTGTAAGTAGAAAATTGCAGTATAATTTAAAAACAAGTTTATTGTCTTTACAACTCTGCCTATGAGTATGTTTAGCAACTTAGAGGGCGCGGTTGTTCCTTCAATTTCTTCATATTACATTTTTCTATAAGATTTTATTTTAAAGAGTTATTAAAATGAAGAAACCTAGAAACCGCACTTTGTAGTGTAGTGATCACTATGAGCGTTTTTCCATTTGTAGGATCTTGGCTTTCCCTTAATATTTCCATCCTTTGTGTGCCATTGCTAAACGTCATTCACTGCTTTCTTGCAACAGTTTGTATTTTATCTATCCATCGTATATACTTAGTCTTCTTTTGACTCTGTGAAGTAGATTTCCATATTTATTATTCTTTTGTTTGGTTTTTGTGTTATTTCAGTATTTTTTGTGTTTCTAAAAATCTCTGAACCTGTAAGTATTTAGTTTCCAAATATGTACTTAAACTTCTTTGTCTTTTTAAGAAGTACCTAAACTTTTTTTGTTATTTCTTCTTTGACAATCTTCAACGTTGTATCTTTTAAAGAAATATTGTCTTTATCCTACGTACATATACCTATTTTATTCTATCTAATCCGATTTCAATATTTTTTATTTTCCAGTCCTATGCTTGATTATGATTTCTATTGTTTGTCATTATTTCTTGGTTTTCTAAAGCCCTTTCCTTGTATAGGTTCTTTCCATTCCTTTTTAGTTTTATTGTTTACATTTATTATTCTCCTTTTCAGTATGCCTCTTGTCTGAGTTTATTTTAATTTGTAAAGTTTAGTACTTTTTGATTTCTCATGTTATCTTTCTTCATTAACTCGGTATTGTTTGTTTTTCTAACAATATCTATTTTTGTTTTTTTAAAGTTCTAAGTTTTTTATTTCCTTTCCCTGTATACTTTTCAATTTGACATTTCTTATGTGGTTGCTATATCTTTTTTATTTAATTTATTCAATTTGTCAAAATATATGTTACTGAAATTGTTTCTCCTATCAAGTTTTCTGTTGCTTGGCTAATATTTGGATTTTGTTATGTGTTCTAAGAAGTCCCAAAGTATTAGTATTGATTGGTTGGCTTTAATTGCTTCAAATGACTCAATTGCCGACAGACAGATCCGAGCCCACGTCATCGTGAGAAGAAAGGAATGGAAAGGAAGGAAAAACACATCATTTGTTCAAAATGTTATACTTTATACATAGGTATACTTATTTTTAACTGGATTATTATACATTCCTGATGATTTTTGGACGTTTATTTATTGAAAAATTTATACCAAATCCTTAGCATAAAAATATTTTGGTTGGTCGGGTAATTTTACTATTTATGTGTTACTCACTAAAAAACTTCAGTGGTATTGTTGATTGATATTTTTATATTGCAATTTCAGTTGGTAACTACTTAGTGCAATGTATATAACGATCACTTACTTACTTATTTAAATTTCAACACTGCGTTTAAAATAATATACAATTATGCTGAAAGCTTGCACCACACTAAGTACAAGACTTCATGTTTATTTTTTGATAAAATTTGATAGAACACTAGAAAATTTCTGGATACGGCAGATATTCAAAAAATGGGATACCCAAGTTATTGTTACGTTAGACGTAGAGCTAGCAACAAGAACAAAAAGTTAAAAGCGTACAAAACGTCCAGAATAATCTTGACTACTACTTATTCTCAACAAAATAGAAAAAGAAATGATGGAACATTTTAAGTTCATTAAATCTAAACTATTTAGATTAACGAAAACATGTGATCTATTGCCGATAAATGCAGATACGACAAAATAACTTGGAGCTGTTACCCTGGCCAGCAAAAGCCCAGATTTTAACATTATCGAAAATGTTTGGGCTCGAATACTTGCTGTTATCCGAAGACAACAAGGGCCAAATTTTATACCAGTAAACCGTAATGCACTAATTGCAGCCATTGATACCGCATGGGAAACGATTAATATTAATTATATTGATACCTTGATAGCGTCAATGAGCAGACGCCTCCAAGAATGTATCAATAATAATGGAGGTCACACCCATTATTGATTTCTTATATTTATTTATATAGTAATACCTTTATTTAAAAAAAAGTTTTCATTTAATTTTAAACTATAACTTGGTATCTTAATTATAATTATGTAATAAATTCTTGTCAAAAACTAAATATATACGTTGACAATAAGAATTGCCTTAGTTTTTATTTTCACTTTTTATATTAACTACAAAAAAATGAAACGTCATAAAATATACATTTTGTAAGGACTAAATATTATGAATAGAGAGTTTAATGATTTTTTTTAATAACTTACAATAATTAGTAGGTTAGATTTATTTAAAAATAAGTAATAATCAGTCAACCCAAATAACCATGTTTAGTTTTTGATTTAATTTAAAAGTTATTGCTTGTAGACGTTTTTAAATCAAAATTATTTCTAATTTTATTTTGTAAACATTTCCTAAACAAAATTTTGATTCGATAATTAATCGAGCTATGGTGTTTAATTAGCGATACCTTCAAATATATTCTTTAAAGAAAAAATTAAGTAAGCAACGTAAATTACCTATTTTCTAAAACGTGCTTAGTGTAATGATTCATTCTACAGTCCTTCTATAAGATAACCCCTGCTGAGACTACCTGCTGTTAGAATTGTAAATGATACCCTTAAGCCCGCTTCACAATGTGCAAACTTTTGTTTACAGAAATTGTGGTGTCCAAGTTTTAAATTTCATGAGTGTAAGTGACTAACCCGAGATTCTTTTTTTCAATCACACATAAAGTATTACGTAGAGTTTCAAATCGAAAACATATACATGGGTATACATATATAAGAAAATAATGAAACACAGAAGATGAAATAGGTCAACATAGGGCATTATATGCGGGAGTCTATGCCAAAAGTAATAAATATCCCGATGAAATAGAATTTATAACAATTTAAGATTTACTTTGTTATTAAATGCAACTTATATTTTGATAAATCGACTGATCAACAATTACATTCACTTCAAGTGACAAAATAGAAAATATTCAGATAAAATTTTCGATTTATTTCCACTAACGTCAACGCTTTCAAGTTTAGAGCGATGATTTATGTAGTGTTTTTTCAACATAGTAATGCTTTAAATTCTGGTTCACCCCCAAATTGAAAATATATAGGTGCGCTCTACTTAATTTGATTTTTGTTTTCCAAATGCACTTACCTTTTCTACAAATATAATCTCCAGGCGAGAAAAGAACAGGCTGTAGTCGAAGCACCAGCTCGCATAGAAATCCCGCTTCGGTATTTTGAAATATTTCAACTCGTTTTAACGTGTCTAAATGAACATTGATCGCTATTTCGGCTTTTAATTTATCTGGAAGACATGAGACGGCCCTTTCTTCATCCGAACATTTTTGCGTTAACCACAAATAATCAAACCATTTTATTACTTTGACTTGTAAATGATTTGGCACCCTTCGCATCCTCATGTACGTTTTCACACCGTCCAACTTGGCTGTAACAAGAAAATTATTCAAAAGCTCGAAAAAATTAAAATTTTCGTTCGTACTTAATTTTCTTTTAATTATTGCATCTTATTCGGTAGCAAAATTTACATTTTAATACTGAAAATTAAGAACGAATTTGTGTTTGAGGCATCCACAATGCTTTGCGCACACAACATACGAATGCAGGATTGTGAACGTCGTGTAGATTTTTAATATAAAAAAAGCAAAGATACAGCACAATAAAGGATTTTTTATAAGACATATTGAAATTTTACGATGTAAGTAAAAGCTAAAAGGGGGGCGTAAAAATACAACCATCTAATAAGTACGAACGAATAGAGTACATCAAAATCATCATAACAGATTTAAAATATTAAATAGATTTTTTATAAGCCCATAAAGGCATTTATTTAATTAAATTTTGTAAAGCCTACAGCCAAAAATCCTATAAAAGCGGTTTAATTTTTAAAGCTGTGCGAAGAAAAAAATTATTAAAAGCAGCGTTTTTTCTATATATTCTACAAAAGTGGTACGATATTTTCTCAAGCATGTACATATACTTCTAAATTTTGATGAAACAATCATTTATAGAAATCCTGTACTTTTAATATAAACTATAAGAAATCAATAATCAATAACACTAAAATAATTTCAATTCAACAAATAAGTTTGAGGTGAAACATAAATTGCTGCTCTCTTTAAAGTCGCGTTTTATACAGTGTGCATAAGTTTCCGTTGAAATTTATTTATATCTTTGAAGAATAGCTATATTTACACGAAGCATATAATTGCGGAATGAACCACCACAGCAACGGAAATAAAATCGTACATATTTATATTAATTTATTTGCAGCTAGAAAATTTTTACGACATTCATTGGTAAATCAAACAGGATTTTAAATTTTTGACGTTGATCTTGTTGCTCTGTGAAGTTTTCATATTTACATATTGCAGTGGAAGGGTTATTTTTTGAATAAATAAACAAAATTATGTTTAAACAAGAAATAAACAAATAAAATTTAGATTGAAAGTTTACATTTAAATAAGAAGTAAAATTAAATTTAATTTGTAGTTAAGAGTTTTCTAAAAAGCCAATCTATATTTTATAAACCATAATTAATTAATATTAATCAAAGAATTTGATTTTACATAAAAGTTTAATTTTTTTTTAATTAAAGAAACAAAGATAATAAGTAAGTTTTATGTAGCGATAATATGATGAACGCTTGTAAAAGTGTATCAAAATTAGTTCCCGTGATAAAAATAACTGTGTGAAAAACATAACAAAACAGTTTGAGTGCTGAAAGGTTAAAGAGTAAGAAGAGACAATCTTCATATGGAAGTAGAAGTGAGAAAAACATTTAAAAACTAACATTCGAAGTGAGGAAAGTGAAAGAAGGGTAATTCAAGTCCCAACGCAAGGAAAGCATTCGTACTTCGAGAATCACAAAACAACAACCAATTGAGTTTGAAATGCAACTCAAAACCGTCAACGGTTAAATAAAATAAAATATTCTATTTCTTCGACAATGATAATTAAAAAGTATTATAACAAGTAATTACTCAACCGGTACAATAAAATTAATTGGTGCACCCAACGATTAGAAGACAATGAAGATTGACACGCAGGTGTTAAATTTCACATCGATACAAGGTCGGTTATAAGAACTTATTTCTTTTGTTATATTTCAATGCATGCGTCGTACGAAAAATAAAATTAATTTGTAAAAAGTTTTGTCAAAGAAACCTTTTGTATAAATTTCATTAAATTCCATGTGTATAAGTAATTATTTTATTTGGGAACGGACTCATTGACCTGAGATTACAAATGAAATAAACAAGATGTCTCATAGCTAAAACATTTTTTTTTATATGCGAAGTTGGTAATCCATCGCAATATATGTATTGTAAGTGTGTGTTTTATGACGCATTATACTATGTATGTTTTATAAATTTTAATTTTATTTATTTATTAATAGACATGATTATGATAATAATAATTAAAGAAACGTCGCTATTTTAATTATAAGAATTTAAATTAAACAATTTCGAGCCGAGTTCTTGTTTCATTTACCAATAAAATACGTATTTAGTGTGGTGTAAAGCAGTCTATGTGCGATGTCCTTCAAATACTGATCAGCCAATAGCGATGCAGGCACAAACAGTGTATGTGATTATAAAACTCCGTATGTTGGTGTCTGTTCTATAGTAAAAAATAAAGTATTGGATCATATATAATAACTGTATCATTTAAAAAATTTATTTTTGATTGAGAGAACCAAATATAAACTTAAACTACTCCAAATTGCAAATTAATCAGAAAAACTACAAATTCTTAAAATTGCTTAATATTATATATTTCAAATAAGATTAAGAAAAATATGCGTTCAGAAAAAATACATACAAAAACTAATAAATAGGTACATTCTCAATTTTGCAACGCTCCAACGACTTTATGAGTGTTGTCACACACATTTGTAAATAGCTGCTGTTTTATAGTACATGTAGGTAACTCATCTTAAATTATACATTATCACACACCATCTGTTGCTACTAGTGCAGTATTTTTAGTCGAAAACTTGTCTTTTAGTGTAGGTACAATTTTTTACTAATTATAATTTTATTGTTAATATTTTAACATTGTGCAAACCCTACTTTCGATAACTGCAAAATCTCAAAAGTATTTGATTATTAATGAAAATGTGCTACTTAATATTAGTGTACCGGGTGTCCTAAATTAAAGTTCCCTACCACCTTAACTCAAAAATTTCTAGATATATTTTGTGTATAATGTCTTATACATAAGTCTAACCGTTTTCGACAAATCAAATGACGTTAGCAGGCCCTAAAATAATTAACGATTTTTTATATAAGAGAGGCTTAATTGTTTAATTTGAGACGGATTCCTTGTAAAAGAGGGCCTATTGTCATATATTGAGTGGATATTTTAGATGTAAATTGATCCAGGCTGATCAAAAATAAAGTACAAAAATTAAATTGTAAAAAACGTTCCATTTTTTCAAATAAAAATCTCAAATTTTTATAATTTTATCTGATTTGGCATTAAAAATTAAGGTGACTTTGTATAAGGTTGTTTATTTCGGAAATTTATAGTTTTTGAAATAACTGACAATTTAACACTTGGTGTTTTAAAGTATAAGAAGATGGATAAGATTTGAAAGATCCCCTGATACAAGCAGGATTAAAAATTATTACATAACATGTGTAACTATTACATCTACATTACAAATTTAAGAATAAATAAATAAAATTCGCAAAGTTAAATTTTTGAAATAAAATTTAAGATTTGTCGAAAACGGTTAGTCTTAGGTATTGGACATCATGCACAAAATGTATCTAGAATTTCCCGGGAAATCTAAAAATGCAATAATATGCAGAATGTATTTAAAATAATAAAGCTGGTATTTGTTAGTAGTCCATTGCTTTTAGACAAAAAATGACTCGGTTTCCTACTCCTTGGAGACATGGCTTAAAAATCGTTAAAAAATGTGGAAAATCTTATGAGACAACAATTGGCGACATAAAGTGTGTGCTCAATTGTTGTTGGGCGAGTTGAAGAAAAAAAACCGTTTTTTTTTTGGCTTCGAAGCGTTCTCGGGAAAAAGTAAGAATTGGACCGAAAAAGTGTTGTTAATAATGTTGTAGCCCGATAAGTTTGTTTTTAAGAGAAAATTAACTTTTAGTGAAAAAATTTAACCTTTTTTCTATTAATTATATGAAGAATCAGAAGAATCTGCTAATGAATACAAATTTGGAGATTTAAAAGACGATTCAATTAAAACAAAATTTATTTATGGATTAAATAATACTGAATTAAGAACTAAATTATTAGATACTGATATTTAGACGTGAAGAAAATAGAAGATATATTAATAATATGTGCTACATTTCGTGAAACTAAATTACAAAGCAAAGAAATTCAAAACTCAAAATAAATGACAACTGACAGTGACGGAAAATGTGCACAAGTTCAAGGTAGAATAAAATAAGAATTTAGACCAAAAAGCAGAGCAAATGAAAGGAGATACATGAAAAAATCACCTAGGTCAAATTCATACTATTCAAATCACAGGTTTAAAAGCAGAGATGGTAAAGGAAAATTTATAAATAAAAGCAGAAACTGTGGAAAGGATCATCCAATAAACCAATGTGAAAATCGTGTTTATTTAATCGTATGGTACATTTTAAATATTGTATTGTGATGTAAGTGTTATGTATGGTGCCCCAGAAGATTAGTATAAACCTGAAAGTGTGGTGACGAAACCGTGTGCAATTGTGGATTGGTTCGTCTTGGCAAAGCATTTACTTCAAGGTTTAGGAAAACCACTAAAACCTAAACATGCCAACCCTTACCCACCCTAGTATTCACATGTAATAATACTAATTAAGTGTGTAATGTGATTGTGTTTTGTGAAATTGTGTTGTTAATTTTTTCCTAATTATCCGGGAGGGTCTTGATGATCAGGTCCGGAAACCAAAGTGGTGATTCTCAGGAACAACATGTTTTTGTTGTTGACCATGGAGTACTGTAAGGTACTGATCACCTTTCATATTTTAAAAATCGTGTTATAAGTGTGGAAAAGTTAATCATTTTACTGCGTTATGTCGATCCAGAAATATACGACTTATCTAAACAATAGATGATCATGAAACACATTTTATTGGGAAATAAAAACTGTAAGTACAGATTATGAGTGGAGTGTTATTGTAAAAATTAATAATAAGAAATTTAATTAGATACAGTTAGATACAGGGGCACAAAGTAATTGCATGCATTAGATTGTAAGATAGAAAATAAAATGTGTAAGATAGAATTTTATGTTGTAAATGGTTGTCAAGCTATTTTGGGCTTAGCTACGTGTATTAATCTAAATTTATTAAAAAAAGTTTGTAAAATTTATAAAAATAAATGTTTTAACAGACGAACTATAATTAAAAAGTGTAAAGAATTATTTTCTGAAATAGGGTGCATTGATAAGCCATATCATATACAACTAAAAAGAAAATGCCATCAATCCAGTTTTGAAAGGTTCCAATCGCGTTAAGAGAATTAATTAGATGAATTAGTTCGGGATAAAATAATTGCAAAAGTAAATAATACTGCATCTGATTGGGTTAATCCGTTAGTAATTGTTAAAAAACCAAATGGTAAATTACGGTTATGCCTTGATCCTAGACATTTAAATGCATGCATCAAAAGAGAGTATTGGTATTACCAACCTTTGAAGAAATTACGTCTAACTTAAGTGATAGTAAATGGTTAAGCACATTAGATGCTAGTAATGGTTTTTATAATATTAAATTAGATGTCAAAAGTTCAAATTTGTGTACAGCGGGTACAATTTATGGAAGATATAAATTTTTACGACTTCCATATGGTTTAGTATCGTCACCAGAAGTATTTTCAGAAAGGTTTAATATTTTTCAACTAAAACGGGTTGAAATTTATGTTGATGATATATTAGTCCATGCAAATACTAGAGAAAAACATAATGAAATACTTAAAATGGTGCTTGAAAAAGCTAAATTAGCAGGTGTTAAATTGAATTTAGCTAAATGTAAATTCGCGCAAAATGAAATTAAATTCATGGGTCATATAATTTCGAGTAATGGAATTTCACCTGATAAAGATAAAATAGAAGCAATTTTAGAAATGGAAAGTCCTAAATCCAAAAATGATCTACAGAGAATACTAGGGTTAGTAAATTATGTAAATAAATTCATTAATAATTTTGCAAATTATACAAATTCTATTAGACAACTTCTTAAAAAGATGTAGAATTTAGATGGGAAGTTAAGCATGAAAACGAATTACAAAGGATAAAAAGAAAATTAACAGAATATCCAGTTTTGCAATTTTATAACGTAAACAAACCAGTAACATTATCAGTTGATAGCAGTTCAACGGGATTATTGGCAGTTTTGCTGCAGAATAATTTACCTGTGGCTTATGCTTCTAAGGCTTTAACAGAAACTCAAATTAGATATAATCAAATTGAAAAAAATTACTTGCAGTAATGTGGGGATTAAATATATTTCATGAATATATTTTTGGTAAAAAAAATGTAATAATAGAAAATGATCATCTCCCATTAGCAAAAATTAAAAAAAAACCGTTAAATCAAGCACCAATAAGACTTCAACAAATGCTACTACAAATTATGAAATACGATTTTGAGTTAAAATACCAAAAGGAACAAAATTATTAATTGCCGATACATTGTCGCGTGCTTACTTGAAAGACAGAGATAGTGAATTTAATGAAGACTGGGATAGGACGTTGAAGCTCATGTTAGATTAATAAATTCATACATAAATACATATGATAAACGGTTACAAGAAATAAAAAATAAAATAATTGTAGACTCAGAAATGCAAGAATTAAAAAAATGTATCAATAATTAACGGATGCCCAAATTAAAAAAAAAAGTGTCCCAGATAACATAAAACACTATTATCAATATTGGTCTGAATTAACATTTGTGGATGATATTATATACAAAGGGCAGACAATTTTTATTCCGAAAGCTTTATGAATTAATGTACCTATTAAATAATGTAGGTACATTACAATCATTCAAGCTATAATAGATGTAGTAAATTAGCAAAAGAAGCAATTTTTTGACCAACATTAAATTTTGAAATTAAACAAATGATTGAGGGTTGTAGTTTATGTAATCAATTTAAAAATTCTCAGAAATGTGAACCGCTTAAAACACACAGAAATTCCTAAAATTCCATGGGCAAAATTAGATAGCGACATATTTGAAATTAATAAAGTATTTGTTAGTAGTGGATTATTACAGTAAATATATAGATTAGAAATATTGGGTCAAAATTTGACAAGTTCTAATGTTTTAAATAAATTAAAATCAATTTTTGCTAGGCACGGTATACCACAAATTCTAATTACTGATGGTGATCCTCAATATTCTAGTAGAGAATTTTATAACTTTGTTAATGATTGGAAATTTAATCATAAGATAACTTTGGCAATGTATTCACAAAGTAATGGAATGGTTGAACGTCACATTCAAGGTGTTAAAAAATGTTGAGAAAAGTAATTATTGATAAAAAAGATTTACCATTAGCTTTACTGCAATACAGAAATACCCCTATTTCAGAAACTTATTATAGTCCATTTCAATTACTGATGTCACGTACAACAAGAGTCAATTTACAAATAAATGACCAATTACTTAAGCCCAAAATAGTTAACCATAGAAAATACTCCCAAAATATTGATAAAGTCCCTATGATTTTAAGAAAGGTACTAGAGAATTGAGTATTTTAAAATCAAACACACCAATTTCCGCTCAAATTAAACCACAAGCAAGTTGGACACCTGGCATAATTTTAGATCGCATTAACGATATAGTTTATAAAATTAAGTTAGATAATGGTTCCATTTTAATTAGAAACAGAAAATTTATAAGAAAAAAACAAAAAGGCTTTAAATGACGACAAAAATATGTCACTTTTAAAGAAACTGTAGAACTGACTTTGTTCAACCTAAACACAGTGCTCTTCAAAATTTTGATAACGTAATTAACAAAAGAAATTATGAAGAAATTATCAGTAAACAAACTTTAGAAAACAGACAAACTTCATCTGGAAGATTAGTTAGAATTCCATAATGTCTTAATTTATAGTTTATTGTGAATTGATTTAAATTACTTAAAGAAAGAAGGATGTTAGGATGTTGCATATGATTATAACTAACGTCAATTTATTATAAAGAATTAATAAATATTTATTTAATTTAACTACTATTATTTAGTTACATTTATAAAGGTATAAATGTACAGTATTAACCACAGATGAACGGAACACCCTGTATATATAAAAAATAAAAATTAAAAATCTAGATGAAACTAGGCAGGTAACCTTATTTTGGGCATCCGTAAACATTGTTTCTCAATATTTTGTTCTTAAAAACAAATATTCGTTAGTAATAATCTAACCCCCGTTTACGGACGATATTTGAATGTAAAGTTTGATTCACTCTTTCAAAATATATACGGAATTTTTTCCCACAACCATATTTTGTCTGAACCATCGCCGTTGATACAGATCACTACGAGTACTCTAAGTGAGTGATTCAATATTCTTGCTTTGCTATTTCACATCATTTTTTGATAGTATTTTCCTCATCACTAAACGCCTAAATACAAGATTACTATCCAATCTTATATACTTGTTACTGTTAAGATTGTTAAATTTTATTTTGCTTTTTAATTAATATCTAAGCAGTAGTATTCAAGAAAATATCTCTTCATATTAGTTTGCAAACATTTATTTGTAATTCGAAATAATGAGTAAAATTGATAAGAAATTCGCCATCCTTCAATTAATTAATTTTTTATTCCTGAAATTATTAGGTTATCTACTCTGGCATTGAAATTACCTAATATTATTATAGGCGGCTAATGCGGAACTTTATCCTCTGTTTCTTATTTATATATTTATAATCATATACTTATTTATCCCTCTCATTTTCTAATTGAATTTAATTATTATTCGTATGTGAGAGAATTTTAGGGGTCTATTAAACTAAATATTTAATTAAACATTTAGTTTAATTAAAATGTATAATCATTTGTTCACCTTCTTGGTTTCAACCTAAATATGCTAATTTATGTTCAACAAGTTTTTGTTTAGATCCTATTTGTTTTCAAGATTAAATAATCTTACATCCTTTGCTCATATTTTCTTTCTTATATTCTACCTTTTGCGTTTGCTGTTACTATCACTCTATTATGTTTTACTCTAAAAAAATAGGTTAACGTAGAAATCGTTTTTCTTTATTCAAACTTTAAAACCACTACAACAACGGATCCGCCCAGATGTTACTAAAGCTGAATCTGAAGAAATTTGTTTTTACCCACCTTTTAATTTAGACAGTTTGTCTAAGTACCTATTGTAAAAATCTAATAGACTTTAGCTCAGAAATAAAATAATAATCTAAACTAAGTAAATGCCAACAGTTTAAACTAAGTAAATGCCAACAGTTAACTGTCGGCATTTACTTAGTTTATACTATTTTACATGTGTCCATGTTAACACGAGATGTCGCAAGACACACATTTTACTTAAAATAATAATATCATTAAAAATAACACAAACAAAAAGCTGTTCAAGACTCAAATTAAGTGAAATGATTATATTTTTTCATTCCAAGTGTGTTATTCACAAATTTTCAAGATTCTCCAGAATTATAGTGACGTTTTATTCTTGACGAATCAGGTAGGTACTTTACTGTCACGTTAAATAAAGTCTGTCCAGAAACGAAGCAAAGTAATAATTTAAAATAGTTCATTTATTTTACATATAAGCGGAACACGATTTTGTATGAAATACATAAAAGATTTTAAAACTAGTTTTAGGATATACCGCTTCCATACTATAGTGTTACAACGTAAGTTATTTATGAATAGCTCCCAATCCGTTAACAATGGGACGTACCTGTTCTTGAGGTCTAAACTAAAGATCATAGGCGTGTACATGGGTTTTGCTGACAAAAAAATTACGATTGCGTGTTTATTGTGTTTTATTGAAAGTAATTTTAAACATATCATTGTAATTATAAAACACATCGTTTGTTAGAAACCATTTTATAGAGTTTGAAAATTTAAGGTATAATAAAATATAGCAAGAACAAACTAAATTTATAGGAAAAATAATAAATATATAATTTTAAAATACAGTTATTCTGAAAATTCATCTGTTTCTTTGGAAGAAGTATCATTTGACCGTATTGAAATTACAATAGGCTCTATAGTAACTTCTATCAAATTGTCAAGTTCCCACATTTTTTGTTCCTCTTTCATTACGTGTTCTATACACTTTTTCTATTTTTCCACAGTCACATCACTTAAAGAAGTCATTAAAAGTTGTCGAACGTCACTTAATTTAAACGTGGTATTATTTCTTGCTACTGCACCCTTCACCTGCGCCCATATTAATTCTATAGGGTTTAATTCACAATGGTATGGCGGTAAGCGTAGAACAAAAATATCACGTTTTGCTGCCATTTCGTCAACTGCATATCTTTTAAACTTTGTCCTAACACCTTGTACTAGACTTAGTAGTTCCCTTTTTACCATATCATTTTCGAAAGCAATATTTTTTGAAGAAAGCCATTCCATTATAACGTGTTTTTTTTCCAGGAAGTTGTAGGTAAACGTTTGATTTGTCTGGAATGGTAGATGGCAACCCTTTGGTATTAAATCTAACATTTATCCAAAATATTCCTCAAAAACATCTCCATTCATATCCTCGTGGTAATCACCGGTACTTTTTTGATTCAAATAGCAGTAAATCTGTCTCTACAAAACCTTTTTCACATGCTATATGCGTAATGATTAAGCGCCACCCTTTTCCTGAAGGAAGTCTTAAACCTGTAGATAATCCTTCTCAAAAAGCTTGTTGGTTACATTTTGTCTTGCCACATTTTCCCACAGTATAACTTTCATTTACCCACGTTTCGTCTAAATAATAAATTTTCTTGCCCTTCAGAACGTAATTTAGAGATATTTCGTAGGTAATTTCTTCTCCAACATACAATTTGTTCCTTATCAATGAGAGCTGATTTCCTATTTATTTTTTCCCATGAAAAATTCAATTCGTGCAAAACTTGCCACAACATTGTTCTACTTAAATTGGGTATACTCTCTTCCTCTTTCACAACTGACACAATTTTATTTAATGTAGGTATTTCTTTTTAAAATAAAACCAAAGCACTATTATTTTAATTGTACTTTTCACATATTCAGGTATTTCAGTTTTTTCTACAATGAGGTAAACTAGGCCTCACGCACAGAAACTTTCTCTTCACGCAAAAATCTGAATATTGTTGTTTTCCAATGCCAGTCATATGTGAACACAAATCAACTGTCTCTTAACCCTTCAGTACACGCGCTTAAATATATATCTTCAGTACACGCGCTACGGACAAAACCTCCACATTCAGCGACACGTATTTTATTTACCAAATAAAACATGTTTATCAATGTATTAGGTATATAAATATTTAATACATATTATAGAAATGTTAATGCCAAATACAAGTACATTTTGTAAACACTAATTTTAAAAATAAACGAAATATATTGGTAATTTTGCTATATAATAGGTATTATAAAAATAAAAAGTTACATAAAAAGTAATCTTAGGAAGTTTTTCACTCATCTATGTCCATGTCATCATCCTTTTCATGGTTACAATTAGGACACACTTTCGTTGTATGCTCTGTACAAATGAATGCACTACAATTAGAACACTGCGATTTCGTGGGTCTGTTTTTTTTCGATCACAGAAATTACACCTTCCTGATGTTGTATTTCTGGTAGGTTTTTGCTGTTCCTCAATGTTCAATATTTCCACAAATTCTGGATTTAACCGTGTTTGGTAAATTCATCGAAAGTCTATTGTTTTTTAAGATGATCCCCTATTAATTGTTTTACCAAGGCCAACAAAAAGTCTTTTCGGTAAAGATTTGGTTGAGCATGGTTATATTTATAAATAATTAGGCTATTTATACCCAGAAATATTTAAGCAGGTATAAAAAATGGTAAGTGGCCATCTACAACTTACGCGAGCAACGGAATATGTTGCTTTCATTTGATCAGCCACGTCCACACCGCACTTTGTTTGATTATAAAACTTACCATCTCTGGTAATCGCTTGGGGATTCATTGTCGACAGTATCTTCAAAATGCATACTGGATGCAAGAAGAACAACTTTGTTCTTTTTTTTTTGGTTTATATGATAATATAGACATATTGTCAGAAAAACCGAACATGGATGAAAATTGTGCTCTACCCCTTGTTGCAACAAATAATGGCGGTAACTCTTTTTTATTCTTTCTTAGAGTTCCTACTGCAGATAATTGTTTCTCTAATAATGTCTTGACAAGAGGTATGAAGGTAAACCAATTATCGAAGGTTAAGTTTCTTCCGAACCCCATATTGGTTTGGATAATCGTAACACGACGTCATACGGCTTATTGCTAAGATCGTATTCACCGGGGTGTTGTTTTCCTGGATATATTTCCATATTGAAACTATAAAACGATTTAGCATCCACAAGTGCCATAATTTTTAATCCATATTTTGCAGGCTTTGACGGTATATATTGCCTGAAGGAACATCTTCCTCTAAACGGCTCTAACATTTCATCTATGGTTGCAAATTCTGAAATTGTGTAGTTTTTCTGACAATTACTAACAAAGTCTTGAAAAAATTACGAATGGGTGCTAATTTATCGGTCTGCTTTCTGACGTTTCTTGTGTTTACATCATCAAATCTCAGGGCCTTCAACAAGAATAAAAACCTGTTCATTCCCATTGTAAGACGAAATAGCTCTGTACCCGTACCATCATTTGCCCAAATCTGTTTTACATTTGTATGATGCAAACGCAAAAGTCCTGCCATGTATAGTAATCCTATAAGAGCTTTTAGCTCTGATAAGTTCGTATTCATTGCGTCTCTTTCTCTAGAATAATTGATATGAATTCTTTGTATATATATGTTAGTGTTGTTGACAACTTCTTGTAAAATGTTATCGGGAAAAAATGATTGCCAAATTTCTCGTTCTGTTTTTAATTCTTTTGTGTAATTCGTCGGTCCAGGAGATTCTCTGAATATATTTTGTTTTGGAGTTTTTCGAGTTTTATTTTTATCCGAAATCATACACCAAACTGTCGACCCGTCTTTGCCCACATAATATGGTACATTTTTTTGCAATTACTTTTTGTTCACTGTCAGATTCACTTTCTGATATATCATCTAAACATTCGTCTGGTTACTGTAGTTTAGAATGTCAGAGTCAGAATTTTTGTCACTTATATTTTCACTACAACAGTCCGATACTTCATCATATGGTTTTGCTAGTGCCATTTGCAAAATTTTACGACCCCGAGATAACGCCATATTTAAATTATATAAACGACTAAAATTATAATCACACTAGTAAAACGTTATAATTTTATAAAACTTAAATCACCAGCACACGCATACGCGGAGGAATCGTCCACGACTAACTTTTACACTCTTTTACAACAAGTTTTCAAGTGAATTACTAGAAACCAATATACCTACGTACCCCTAAAATGTCTAAAATAGATAGCTAAAACGACAAAGAAATAGAATAAACGAATTTGAACGAAAATCAGTTTTTACAAATAGTGCGGAGCTTTCCTCCGCGTAGGCGTGTTCTGAAGGGTTAAACTGTTTTCAACGATTATGTCATTTTAAATAATTGTACACATTGAGCACAATAGTTTTTCGTTGACAGAAAGCGCAGACCTTTTCACGCTTTTCCTTGGAATAAATTCAGGACTCGATGTCATTCCAATGAAACTCAATACTGCAGCGTAAGTACATTTTATGATATACCGATATGATTTGACAATAATCATTAGTTAGGCTATCGTTATAATTACATACCATATTTCTCCCCTAAATTAATCATTTAAAACAAATTAAATTCTATTAAAGTGTCATTCCAAATACAGTACACACTTTCTAGTTCAATTATTAGTAATTAATTAGTTAAAATTCCTAAAAATGTGATCGATAATGATATTAGCAATTTCTGATAAACAAGGTGATTCACTAGTGGTAGCCAAAAATAAACCCACGTATTATTTGGTAAAAATTTTAAATTGGGTTTTTCATATAAGGTTTTTTATCAGGAAAGCTTAGTTACAGGGTGGTAAACTTAAAAAAATTTAAATTTTTTAGAATACCTCAAAAACTAGTGACTATAATAAACCGAAATGTTTAGACAAACCCATGTGTCAAATTTCAGTTTATTACAGTCAGTAGTTTTATACCATTGCATGAAAGCAGATGGAGGTCAATTTGAACATTTAATAAGATGAAATGTGTCAAAATAATTAATTGGCGATGAAAGGTTACACATCTTCTACATTTTTAACCCCTTTTCGAAAAGTATCAATACATCGGTACGCCATTGGAATCTGTTAAACATGTTGATTTATTACTTCGCTTCGTTTCTGAACAGACTTTAGTTGTGAAAACAATAAAAGTGTTAGTTTTAATTTTGAGACAATAAAAAGCCCTTTTAGCGTTTGTCAGTAGTTCAATAATATACCGCTTGAAGAAAAATATACTTACATAATAACAACACAAATAAAAACAGAAATTAATTTTATGAATTAAAAAATGAACAAATATATTTTAAGTACTGACTATAAATCACAACGACTCTAGTATTAAATTTTTTACTAAATTAAAAAAAAAACGCTTTTAGAATTTTGTTTAAATTTAATTTAGTAATTTACACTAAACAAAATAAAAGAGATTAAAAAAAAAAAGGATTAATCAACGTCATAAATTAATAGAAAATGCGAACAATACTACATAAAATAGCTGTTTATGCTGTAACAAGTCCATAATTTACGTTTTTAATGAATGTCCATTTAGTAGTTTTTATGCCAATTCTTATAAGAATATTTAATTTTTATTATGCCTACTTGATTTTTGATTTAGAAGATCCGACATTGTTATATTATAAAATCACAGTGAGCAATGATATCATTAAACAAAAATTTTTCTCGATTTTTTCTGAAATATATAATTTATAAAAATTTTGTTTTTTAAGAGTAATTAGTTGACAATAACAGTCATCAAATGACAACATCTACACTTATTAAAAACCCAAAAGCATTGTTATCATTGGTATTTGTGGATTTGAAGTAATTAAGGACAACTAGATTTTTATTTTAAAAACAATTAATTATCATTACAAAACAAAATATTCGAAATTGTCAAACTGAGGAATAGTGCTACATAATTATATAGCAAAAAAACAACAACCCATGAAGCTAATTAATTTGGAAAACGTTTTGTTGATAAATGTATAAGTTAAAAAAGGACAAGGAACTGGATAATTGTTGACATAAAAATTAAATGCCTTTAAAATGATTTATTCTAGAACTTAAAAAATAAATTGGGTAATATACTCTATACTACTACAATTAAGCATATTTTTTGTAAGTAACAAGTGCTTTAGAATTTAACTATTCTGTAAATGAAAATTAACCCACAACGTTAGTATTCTAGAATAGGAGTAGAAAAAAATATTTATCGTTTCCATTAACTTATACCTACACATACTATATCGTGTAAAAGTTAATTAATTACTAAAAATATTGGTAAAAAATATAAGTTTCCGAGGAGAAAAATAATTGATGCCAAACACCGCTATGTTAGAAATACATGTTAAATTATTTCAAGTAGCTCTATCTTCTAAAATACGCTGTAGAATATATTAATATGCTATATTTTTTTAAAGCTCTTGATGAGATCTTTTTGAGCTTTAAAGAAAATATGGTGTGTTTATTTAAAAAAAAAAATGTAAGTTTATATGCTACAACTCTTTGGAACACCCTGTATTATCAAAAATATTTTTAAAATTTGTACTCAGCAATTGTGCCAAATGTGACAAATTTTGAAACTTATATCCTTTTTAGTAACTAAGTTATACTCTAATGTTAGAAGTTTGCTCCACCCTGTATGAGGTAACCACGTCAAAACTTTTCAAATTAACAACATGTGACAATATTGTTTACGAACAAACGAAAATTCGTAATTAAAAATTGATCTGTGAATCGAAATCTTTCTAGAGTATAGACAACTGTGTTTACACTTATGCGGTGGAGAAGAAACTCTTCTTTATTAACTTATGGTTGCCAGATAGGAAAAATTTCCCCATTAGGCGGTCGAAAAGACGCGTTTCCTTTTTCTTGATCTTTCGGTTAAAGGTGCTACATGAATATTATCTGAAATTCTAACAGCTGCACATGTATTAATTATTTAGTATAAACCTAAGTAAAAGCACCCGTAAAACAAGAAAATAGGTTTTCACCTCCTGTTTGTGTATGAGTATACTTTTTCGTTTTCATGAAGACGTTTCTCTTGTGGGTTTTTCTTGATGGTTGTTATGCTGGCGTATGGGTAATAATCCAAAAATTACTTAATATAACTGAGTCTGAATATTATTAGTGAAGGTCTCCAGCGTTGGAATTTAAATCTATGTTAAAGCCCCTTTCGTTGTCAAGGACACCACACAAAATAATAGTGTTATCTGGTTTATTGTAAGCACGTCCAGCAATTGTCATCGATTTGGAGTATATCTTGTCTCCCCTTTTTCGCTGGAAACTAAGTACAGTCTGATTTAGATACGAGAGCTGTTACACCTATCTATTAACGTTTGAACATCAAAAACTTTTTATGTACAAGCTAAGTTGATTCTTATTATGCATCTTATTTGTTATTTTGATCGCGTCTTGTATACTCGTACTACGACTGCGAATTTAATAACATAACGTTTGCGCTGTGTTAAAGAATCTATGTAAATTTGAAAGATCTTTCAAAGTATTTCTAATTCGTGTTGCGCTTTGAAACTATTTAGGTAATCGGCCAAGATCCGGTACCTTACGTAATTTGTTTTCCAGTAAATTAATAACGATAATTGCCATGCGAAATTGGTGGGTTGCTTGAAAGGAACAATCGATGCTACGTCTGTCAAAATTTTATGGTACATTACGACAGCTACTTATTTGAGTGCTCGTGCCTAAATTATTACTTAATTCTTAACTTGCTCTCCTGAGTGATTATTATTTTGTAACTGAATATTGTGCATTTCTCTAAACCGTATTATATTTTTGTCTCTATGTATTTCTATGTACGTTGTGATTGAAGTCTAGTCGCTATAATTATAGATTTCTACCAACTTACGGTTTGTTTCTTGTGTATACGAGTTTCTAATGGCTCTAGAAGACCTTTTATACGCTATGCTAGGTAGCAGTTGTGCATTGTAGAAGCCTTCCTTCTAAAAATTCTAAATAAGCCGACGACCACTTCCGACTACTGGAGCTGCCGGCAAGGTTTTCTAACATTGTTATCTCATTGTTTAGTTTGTTTACAAATAAACCGTAACAAACAACATCAATTTTACAAATAATGTTTTTTCAAATAGCAACAAAACACCAATTTTTGACTTATCCAGTAAAACCAAAAATAGTTAAAAAGTCTAAATTTATCTTATTATATAGTTCTGTATCTATCATATACTATAATGGGGAGTTGATTTCTATATCTGTTCAATAAAAATATACACAAATGGATGTATATTTACTGTAATCATATGCACAATTTATATATGTATTACATGGCACTACCTACGAACAAACTGCTAAATGTTTTCAGCGGGAAAGTCATAAAAAACGTAATAAAATTAAGTACAATGAATAACTTCCTTTTTATGATTTCGTAATGAAGTGTTATTATTACATATGAGAATTTGTTTTGCAGCAACGTTAACGTTTTTGTTTACTGCGACTAGAGTTACCAGGCATTTGTGATAAAACGTTTACACGAGATTATCAGAATCTTAAAAAATTTAAGTTTATTATGCACATCTATACTCGTAGGTATGTATGTAACAGAAATCAGAAACAAAATTAAATTTGCAATCAAATTAATGTTTAAAGTTGTTTTTATTTATATGTATGCATTTTTGTTTTACTATTGTTGTTTTAATTAGTAAATAATTAAGTTCAAATTTGTTGATATAACTTTACATTAAAAAAAAATTAGTACATACTACATGGCAAAGTCTCGAAGAAAGCAACCTTTTAATGGTAAGAAGCTCTTAAGGAAAGAACTATGGCAACTCAATTGTAAGAAATACCTTCGTTATTACGTATTTTTAACGCAATTTTGCAAATTGTAGGTGCAATTTTAAATACTGTCATAAATTTACATTCAAAACATGTCAGTTGTATTAACAACCTCAATTTTAAAAAAAATCTACATGATTTTTTTTTCCAAAATATATTTTATTTATTTTACAAAAGAAGCACAAATTATAAAAAATACTGTTTGATACTCGTTTATAAGGGATTTTGTCGCACTTACTCCTTTAAGGCACGACAAGCGCAGCGTAAACCAAAATGCTTCTTATAAAACTGGTATCATAACATACTATTTTTTAATATCATTACATAATATTTCGTTTATTATCATAAAAGTCGGTTTTTCTCAAATACTATGATATTAATTAAGTGCAAAATACAAACACAAATAGATAAAATAATTTAAATTAAATACCATGGATTTTGTATACTTAGATGTTATTAATTCGTATGGTATTTACAACTGTTTATTTAATTTGCTTGAAAAAACGAAATCATTAGTTATCTACTCATTAATTTATACCTTAAATAATTCTAGGTAAAAGAGGAATGCAGTGTAATTAGCACAACAATTTCTTTTTTCTTTTATTATCATAAAAACTGATTTTCCGTCAACACTATAATATTATTAGGTGCAGCAAATACAAATAAATAAATAAAATAATTTGAATGAAATACCACAAGTTTTGTATACTTAGATGTTATCAATTTGTAGGGCATTTACAATTGCTTTAAAAACTTGCTTGGAAAGAAAAATTATTAAATAAAATTGAGTATATTTTTAAAGAACAAATTTTCAAAACTTGGTATCATGGTCAATTTATTAATTAGAATGGTACAGACAAGTCATGAAAAGTGGCTTTTACACCAATAAAACATTATATCGTCGTTACAGTTATCTGTTGGCATTGCATAGTTTATACTGTTTATACGTGTCCCTTATTACACGAGATGTCGTTAGACATAGGTACATGTTAATTATATTTTTACTTCAAACGTTGTTTATGTACAAAAAAAGGGGAAAAGTTGCTATAAATTTTTTTTGTTTAATATTGACACGCATCTATTTTAAAAATTATATGTTCCTTAGCAAGTTAGTTTTTACTTCCGCTCAAAGCTGTAGTAAAAGATCTTTTAGTTTTGCTGCTAATATCAACAAATTGCGTACAAAAAAACAAGTTTAGCATCAAAAAATGGTAGGTAAAAGTCTTGGTTTACTGACATACAGAAAAAAATTTGTATTTGTTTATAATTAATTTTTAAATAGTAAATATTTTGGATCTTACATAAGTAAGATTTTTTTATATTTGATCAAAATTATTTTGTTTTGCAAAGGTCGGGGAGCTCAAGATGCATAACAACGGATTGCGTGAAGATACTCTTAAGAGCATTATGTGACAGTAATTTTTTATTATGCCCTCTTTTTTGAATAAAGCGTCGGATTATTTTTGAATTATTACGCTATTTGCCCCTGGCGACATAAAACCAACCTTACTTTTAGGCTAATTTTAAGAAGAGGGAATTGTCTACACAAATTCTGTTGGGCAGTTTTAATCACTTTTATCTTTATATTTGGTTAGGCTTTTTAGAAATAATTAAATTGTTTCTTCTAATTAATAAACTATAATGTTGTTATTCATTATTAGATGTGTACCTTGAAGTCGTAAAACAATCCTAGAAATGTCATTAATTTCCGCACGTTTGAGGAACACGTAAGTTGACTTTTATTTAAAAATCTACATGTGGCTACATCGCCGTCTTGTCATTCTAGAATTTTACTTGGAAGATTAAATTTCCACATGGGAAATTAAATTTCCACCTAAAAAATTAACTTACTATCTACCGGTATTGCTTTTCAATGATTACTACTGGACGACTCGCTCGCAGGTTGAGATAATTCGTTTAACACCAAAGGATGTACGTCTTAGCTAATCAGTAGTGAATAACCGGGATCATTCTAAGAAATTAAGTTCAATTTTAACCCAGATCTACTTGGCGATGCTAACTATAAATCTTTTGAAGAAGCTGTCCTCGACATCCAGATAAGTGTTTAGAATTTAAGAGTAAATATTTCTTATTTATATTGATATTTTCAATGCAAATGTCATGCATGTACAAAACGATTTTGTATTTACTATCTAATTCTTTTGTATTTTTAAATAAACATTTGGGTATAGTTTGGAACTGAAAGGCCTTACAGTCGACGAATCTTGGATTTATTTATTCTCAAGTTTTCTTTTAAAAGTGTTGAACTTATTTATGATAAATTAGTTCAGAACGTTAAGATTGTGTTAAATAATCAGTAATTTTTTTAAAATTAAGAGTATCGCTACCCGTAATTTACTTAATTTTTGCGTCATACGCCGAGACATATTTATGGCCTCTATATTAGATTTAAATTTTTTAATACGAACAAACTGTGACCAAGATGTTTAACTGTGATAACATATACTTGCATTGTGCCTTCGTGATCTTAAATTTTATTGTTTGTTTATTATTGTGGTATTGCTTCTCGTCAGAATATATCCTCTAGTCTCTTTTCTATGAGTTTGTGTGTTTTACTTTTCTTAAGACCTACGACTAGGTGGCGCCCAATGTCCCATTAGAAACCTCCAACAACGTTCTTTAAAACCTCATCCTTGCGATTCATTCACCGGCGGCAACGAGCTTCGGGTAGGTTTTAAGCGACTTCTTAAATATTCCATTTAATTTGATTATCTATCTAACAAACTTGTAACAATTAATAGTAAAAAAAAAAATTGTAACAGTACTAAATGTTATTAAAATGACATTACATTTTAACAATCTAGTAGTCGTGAAAACTAGTTAAAAATCTTTTTAGTCTTTTTTTTTCTCGTTGCTTTCAACGAATTCTATTGAAAATTTCTATTTATGACAAAATATTTTTGAGAAAAAATAAAGTGTTTTTATAATTTGTAACATTGACTGCTTTCAACAATACTCGATCATTTTAACAAATTCTATAATTATAAATAAAGGTCTCCATTTAAAACACAATTTTATGTAAGTAAATTTTACCAGAATATAATAAACTATAATATGCGAGATCCCTGTGGTAACTCTGAATGTACTTTATGTAAGTTACACAAAAAGCAAAAGAACATTGTTAAAAGATAACAAGCAATTGAAGGCACTCTCACGTGAAATAGACAAAAGGTTGCCAACAACAATGTAAGATCCTAAATTACAACATAAACAAGAGAACGAACATCTACAGCCGAAAGCGAGCTTAAAAAAATATCTGAGAAACCGAAAATATCCATACAACTATATAACGGCTTCTAAAAAAATGAAAACGAATTCCATAAGGCTACTACAAGAAACTCGGAACATTGTCGTAAGAAACACTAAAGTAGAATTTATTTTACTTGCTTTTGACACCACATAACAAAAGCAAACATCGATGAAGAATTACATCTAAAAATCGACTAAGAACAAAAATTGCAAAATCATGTTGTTTATGTAACCGTCCTCGATTTCATCTTATTTATGTGTGTAACAAAGCAAAAATCTTGTAAACATAAACAAATATACAGAATGCATTAAGAGATCTCTAAAAATTCTTAATGGATGTTTCGTAGTTTGTGTGTCGTTGCTTAATAAAATGTATTTGATGATCTAAAACCGAAAGAAAACGAAAAAGGTTCCAATTACATTTTCTCAAATATTATATCGAACACATTCTCTTGTTATACTTTATCTGGCGCCATTCAGACAAAATTCACTTGCGAAAAGAGACAGAAAGCTAAATCATTCTTTTACTATAGCAATACAGAACTGTAGTAGAAATTCGATTTCTAATTGATTAGGTACTACCTACTAAATTGCGGGTGTATAGGAATTCTTGAAAATAGAAAAGCACCTTTTTCAATTTTTCGTACTTCAAGATTATAAAATCGATTTCAACACTTGAACAAATTCAAACATAAAATGAACGAGTTTAAAGCTAACTTCTTTATTTGTTTGCAAATTTGTATTATTGCTATTTTATCTAACAGGGTTAATAAATGCTTTGGATATAAAAAGGAATTAACGTTATACAAAGTCAATTAATGGATGCAGTAATTACATTAACTTCCTCGCAATGGACATGTACTGTACGATACAATTGAGATAATAACGAAAACGGAAATGTTTAAAATGAATTGCAGTTTTAACTTCTCTTAACTGCCGTGACGTATAAACCGGTGTGATAATATTTAATGTTTTGACGTAAAAGTTTAAAAGCGCTTTAAATGCTGTAAAAAAGTTTGCATACAACAAATTTATATATTACTTAAATTTCATCATCTTTTGTATTTTTATAAAGCTAATAAAAACATTTTGGAAAATATATCCTGGGGTTAAGTTAGGACAAACTTTTAAAGTTTTGTTTCAAAAGAATCGTGTTCTCCAACGTCAGAAACATCTTTCTTCATTATTCTTGTTTTTTTATTTTTATTAATTTAAGAAGAAATTACTGTTTCTAAAAACTACGATTTTCTTTAAAATATGAAAAAAAGAATTATTTTTTTCATAAGGTTATGTTATGTGTGAAAAAATTTGCTTAAATTAAAGTATTATATTTCTGTATTTAAAAGACTTTTAAATTGGTTTAAATGTGTTTTTCTCTATTTCCACCGTATGAAATTATCAGTGAGTAATTAATTTATAATTATCATTGTGAAAAATTTTAATGGAAAAATCTAACTTTCACGATTCTTTTTTGTTGTACGAGGATGTATTGATATTTGGTTAGCCAGTTTCTTGCATAAACAAAATATTGCGTTACCATAGCAACGAACAATAACTTATTAGTAGTGTCAGTGTAAAGTTTGACGTCAAAAAAGTAAACCAGAGTCACACAATAAATTAAATGAAAAAAGATCTACCGAAATTGTGAAAGTCGAAAAATTGGAGTATCCAGTCATCATCAAGTACCTGTATTTAAAAGGGTTAAGAGGTAAGCAGATTTACGAAGATATGCTTAATACCCTTGGTGATCAATGTCTTTCGTATGCGACCGTCAAAAATTGAAATGCAAGCTTCAAAAGTGGTAAATTTTCCATTGAATATGATGACCGGTCGGGAAGGCCAGTTTCTGTGTCAGTCCCGAAATTATCGATGCAGTTCATGACATGATTTTATCAGACCGTCGAATTGGGCTAAAACGGATATCTGAAGCACTGAATATTTTATACGAACGCGTTCATCATATAGTTTACGTCAATTTGGACATGAGAAAATTGCTAAAAATGGATCCCCAAATGTTTGGATGTTGACCAAAAGCGTGCAAGGGTAGAAGCATCGCGTTCGATCTGTGCTCAATTTGAAAACGATGTAGACTTCTTAAACCGAATTGTTACTATGGATGAGACTTGGGTACATTTCTACGATCCAGAAACAAAGCAACAATCGATGGAATGGCGACACTCTGGTTCTCCAAGACCTAAGAAGTTTCGTGTCCAAAAATCTGCTGGAAAAGTTCTTGCTTCAGTTTTTGGGATTGCCATGGAGTAATCATGATTGATTTTTGGATAAGGGTAGAACAATAACTGGAGATTACTATTCGACATTACTGACCACTCTACGGGAAAATATTAAAGAGAAAAGACGCGGAAAGCTATCCAAAGGTGTTTTGTTTTTGCAGGACAACGTCCCTGCACACAAATCTCATGTTGCCATGCAAAAATTCGTGATTTAGGGTTTGAATTACTAGAACACCCCCCTTATTCACCCGATTTGGCTCCGTCCGACTATCACCTCTTTCCTCAACTGAAAAAAAGTTTAAATGGTCGTACATTTTCTTCCAACAAGGAGGTAATAGAAGCTGTGGAGGTCTGGTTTGCAGAGCAAGAAGAAACATTTTTTGAAAGGTCTAGAGACGTTGCAGGTTTGCTGTAATAAATGTATCCAATTAAGAGGAGAATATGTTGAGTAATAAAATATTTTGACATTGAAATTTTGTTTGGTTCTATAGTAGGCTAAGAATTTTTCAATATATCCTCGTACTGACATTATTCTTTGATATCTGCATGGAAATTTTCCTTATCTAGAGTCTAGTTAGTGTAGTGGCGTGATACAAAGTAACTAAACTTATATAACATACAGCGGTTTGTATCCTGATCAAGTATCTTTTTGTTAATCATTCTATGTTAACTATGTTTAAATTTACTTTTTACTTACCTCGCAATTTACCTTATTTCAAAATGATATGCTTACTCACTTTAAGCAATTATCTCAACAAATAAATGTTACATAACATACAATTAGGGTATAAATGTAACTTAAGTGGGAAAAATAAAAACAAGTTTGTAGTTTTTGGATCAACCACGGTGACGTTGCATACCACGGTTTAGATCTTGGCGGCATGTTTTGAACGTTGTGATTATGTTATGTGATTATAAACTGTAAATCTTGCAATATTAAGTTCCATGTGCTGTGAATTAATTTGTCGTTTAGTGTTCGTTTTTATTCTTCGATAACGTAAAGTAAAAGTTACTTTTATTCGGTGTCTCGTTATTCGTAGATCTGGAAGTTTTGTAAAATTGTCGGATCCATTTCCATGCAAAAAAAAACAGCTTGCTCTTTGAGAAGTTACTTTGAAGCCTAAGAGAATGGCATTTTCAACTAAGAATTTAAAATCTTTGAGGACTGTGCTTGCTTCTCCTGATATAGTGCCGTCATCTAAATACCACAGACAATTCTGATTCCCAATTAACTATTAACTGGATAGCTAGAGAGAAAACCAAAGGTGCACCTACTTAAAAAAATATTACATAATCTCAAAAAAATCCAAAGACGATTGTTTTGAATAGCATTGCCAGAGAAAGGGATACAAAGTTGGAGACTGGATATTCATCAGAGTTAGTATTTCGTCTTTTTGTACGGAATTAAAAGCGTTTTTGAATTCCACTTTCAGCAGCATTTTGTTGGAACAAGTATTGTTCTTTAGGAAACTTCTTGCGGTGTTAACAACAGCCTCACACCCACCTTTGAAACCGAAACCAACTTGTTTTGGTGGAAGACATTCTCCCAAAATATCCTGGACAGACGCTCACACCAGTTTAGCTGCTAGTCTTCTAAAAGTATTCCCAACTGCTATGGCCCTTATCCGTCCAACTTTTTTCTCCAAAGCTCTCAGTGTATTAACGTAAAGAATGGGTGTTAGATCCTCCGGAATCTTCCACTAAGCAAATAGATCTCAAAGCCCATAAAAGTTGCTTTAAGCTTTCTCCGTTGCTAAGTGTTTTATGTGGTTGCAAAGCAAAGAAAACATTAAAAATTTTAGACATTACAATGCTAATTGTTTCAGCTTTTAAATTTTAGTTTGTAAATATATTGTCTGTGTGTTTGTAAATAAATAACTGCAGATACATTTTAATTGTGCGTTGAGTGTAATAAAGAAGTGTCAATGATGGAAGTGCCCATGAAAACAAAGAGTTGTTGCGTAATAAATTGTACTGATTTTACTTGGCACAAGTAAAAATGCAAGTTGGAGACACATCGCACAATTTTATTTTCTTGATACAGATCAAGACACTAGAATATGTCCCAAATTAACCGATCGACATGTTATAAAAGGAAAAATAAATAAAATGAAGGTGTCGTATGCTACCCAGATGTTCAGTCATAATGTTGGTGCGTTGATGTTGCAAATTTCTAAGTGGGGTATGTATGTGTCAAAACGGTTTCTCATTCTCTACTGTAATTATATTTGCAGGTATATCAAAGAGTAAACATAGATTAGATGCTGAAGCTTCTGATACAGTGTTTTTATTGTTTATGAACACCCTCTTTAATAGTCTAAATGCACACAAGCCAAAAAGTGACAGGAGTAAACCTTTAAAGGATTATGTATCAGAAGACACAGGTCGCTAACAATACTGGTCAAAGAGCATTGAAGTGCTGAAAACTGTCAAGTTTATAAATGCAAGGAGTGGATGTTCCCAAATTAACCGGTCCACATGTTATAAAACCGAAAAATAAATAAAATGAAGGTGTCGTATGCTACCCAGGTGTTCAGTCATAATCTTGGTGCGCTGATGTTGCAAATTTCTAAGTGGGGTATGCATGTATCAAAACGGTTTCTCATTCTCTACTGTAATTATATTTGCAGGTTTATCAAAGAGTGAACATAGATTAGATGCCGAAGCTTCTGACACAGTGTTTTTATTGTTTATGGACACCCTCTTAAATAGTCTAAATGCACACAAGTCTTGAAAAGTGTCAAGTTTATAAATGCAAGGAGTGGATGTTCGTACAGATACCATCAATAAAAAATTTAATTCACACGTTGAAGAGTATGACATATTTATGCAATATATTATTTGATAGTAAATTCAAATATGCTATAGTGCGAAAAGTTAATCAAGATGCTTTAGAAAATGTCTTTGGATGCATTAGGAGCCACGGTATTAAAAATGTTTCTCTTGATGTGTTCCATTTTATAAGTTCATTTAAAGTCCTTGTGGCTAATAATTATATGGCTGGACACTCGCCTGAAAGAAATTGTGAGAAAGACTATACAGTGATGGTGCCTTGAACAGTTTAAAATGTTTATTAACAGGGAAATTAACAATAAATGCAAATACATTATTTGGTGCATTTATCTTGTTTTTAATATATTGTATGTTTTAATGTTAAACAAGAAACTTGTTAGTATTGTTTATTGAATAGCGTTGTTTTACATTTCTTGCCCCTACGCTATTTTGATTGAAATGTGGGACAAAAAAAAAGTTGATGTAATGTGCGTTGCTTCTTTCATCGTATATTTCAAATTAACCGCCACTTACATATTAAGTTATGAATCAACCACTTGGAGGCGCTATTTTCAATCCATTTGCGGCTATATTGGATACGTTTATACCCTATTGTATGTTATGTACACTTAATTAAAAAAAAACCAACTAGGTGAACGTCTACCTAATTTGACATCTTATTTATTTGATGCGCGGTAAACTAAAAGCTAAAATTGTTTTCAGTTGTGACAATTCTTTAATTTTTCCTAGCTGTTGCACTTCTTCTGGACAGATGTTGGAAGCTGCGAATAGTAGGTATTCAAGATCTTAAGCAATTCTGTTTTTAAACGTTATGAAGTTGTTGTTCTTAATTTTTAATGAGTAAGAACGTAATTTTGTATTGTAGTCGTCTAAAAAATAACGTTCCTGACTCGTACGAAAATGCAAATATTTGTGCTCGTGTTTAGAACCACTCGTGCTACGCTACGCTTCGCACGCGTTTAGCTATCAACACTTGTACGATATTTGCTACTTTTCACACCTGTTAGGAAAATAACTATTTTCCACGACCACTATAAAATCTTTACATTTTGTAGTCATAAACCACTAGAGAAAATTTGTCATATCTAAACATCTGCAGAAAGTCATTTCGTTACTAGTAACGGTATATATACCCCAATTGACTGAATGTAGTTGCAAAAGCCGATTGGTTGCTCGTTTTGATTTGAAACCGACATTTACTTATCTAACCTAAAAATCTGTCAAAACGATGTCTACACTTCAAATAAAAAAGTAAAATTATTGTTCATCATTGAGAATAAAAAAATGTTTAGTAGTCATGAAAAGAGCTATACTTTTTTTAATTGTCAAATTTTGATAAAACTTATAGATACTACATACTGGTCGTGGAAAAAGTATAGTGTATTACTTGAGGATAAAATCATGTTTCATTGCTCGTGATTATCAGCGCTCAGGCTACCACCCTCGCGCAGCTAACACACTCGCATGAAAACTGTGATTTTCTCCTCGTGTCATACAATATACTAATAGGTTATTCGTGTTGGTAGAACTTCGTCTTATATAAGACCGATTAAAGACATTTTAAGACATCTGGTGATTCTCTTAAAATATTAAAATTCTCTAAACGAATAACAAAAGATTTTAATGAAGTGAAAGTTAAAGCTGATCTAACAATTCGTCAGAGAGAATATTACAAAGAAGTTTACACTGAGTTTCGAAATCGTGTTGACAATGGTGAAAATAATTTACTTATCAAATACATCAATGGAAACCCGACCATAATCATGCAAAAAAACACAAACCAATCCTCTATAGTTTCAAAAAACTAACATATCGTAATGTTTACTTTTATAATGTCTAAGGTATCAAGGGTACATTACAAGATTTTTCAAATTTTGTTCGTTCATCAATATATGACATTTTTATTATTATTGAAACTTGGCTTACAACTGATGTTACCAATACAGACTTAACTTACCTGGTTACAATATATTTAGAACTGATAGAAGCTATCATACCAGTTCAAAATTTAAAGGGGGTGGCGTTTTTATAGCAATAAAAGATTGTTTTTTTGCTTAGCTATTGATTAACGAATATACGGATGTTGAACACATATTCACGACCGTGAAAATTAACGGACATGAAATTATTGTAGGTGATGTGTATTTCCCTCCAAATTCTAGTGTTCAATCATATGAAAACCACTGTTCTGCAGTTGAAAAGTTTTTCGAAGAATACCCGGATAGCAAAATATTGCTCCTAGGTGACTACAACATACCACATTCTAATGTCAATAACGATAATTTTGGTATAAGCATATCAGCTGAAAGCACGGATGGAGCTACCGGTTCAATTAAATTGACAAGTGATTCTTTTGGTTTCTTAAACTTACACCAACGTAATACTATCTCATACAGTAGAGGAACATTTCTTGATCTAATTTTTATAAATATAGACTATACCGACATAAGTAAAGTTTTGGATACATTTACTCCGGATGGTGTGCTACTGGCTACATAGTTACTTTAAAAAAATTAAATTATTTGCCCAATAAAATAGTAAATCATAATTACATTTTTGATTTTAAAAGAGCTGATTATATTAGCATAAATAATCAAAGGAAAGGAACATCAACTGCAGCGTCTATTTAACCAACAGAAAACCACCAAAAAAGTTTTTGGTGCAGTTTTTGGTGGTTAGCATAAATAATATTATTCACAGTATCGAATGGAACACATTATTTAATAAAGTTAATTATTGATAAAAAAGCAGCTCATAAGAAATATAAACAATCTATAAATTTGAAAGATGAATTAAGAAAGAAGAAATTATGAATTGCGTGGTAAATGTAAAAATCCAATATACACTGAATATGTATCTTAAAAATTCATTTTCATACAATTACTCAGATACCGTTAATTTATTTTCAGATTTCTTTCAAAGTATTTACGTACAAGATGATCAATCTACGATTCATAGTTTCACCAATGTTTCTAATAACGTAATAAATGTTGACCATAACATCAGTGTAAATATGATTTTTGATGAAATAAATTCTTTAAACTGGTCTTCCTCTACTGGTCCAGATTTTATGCCAAAATTATTTTAAAAAAATTGTGTGTTTTCTATTAGTTACCCTATACAAATTTTATTTACAAAATTACTGAGTTTTCAAGTGTTTCCGTTATTATGGAAACGAAGCTTTACCACTTCAATTTTTAAAAATAGCGATAGCTCTTATATAGTTAATTACAGAGAAATTTGTTTACAGTAATCTATTCCTAAAATATTTGACAAAATTATGGCTAAAAAATTATCTTGAGCTTCAAAAATATTATATCAGAGATATGGTTTCATAGATAAACGGTCAACTACTACAAATTTATTACTCATCATTCAATATTAATAAAATATATGAAGAAACACTCTCAAATTGATTCCATATACACTGATTTTTCCAAAGCTTTCGATAGTGTAAGCCATCGTATTCTTATCAAAAAATTAAATGCTTTAGGATTTCCAGGTAGCACTGTAAATTGAATAGAAAGCTTTATACCACCATACTCTGGATCACATTGCGATTCTATATTATTTGTATTGTTTATTAACGACATTGGCTTGTTTATCAAAAACTGTAATTATCTAGTATATGCTGACGGTTTAAAAATTTTTCGGAAAATTGATAGTATAGACGACTGTTTGCTGGTTCAAAATGATATAGATAATTTTTTAGTTTGGTGCAATATAAATAAGTTATATTTTAATCAAGAAAAATTTCTGTCAATATCGTTTACGCAAAAAATCATATTAATCAAGTAACTCTAAGTAAGCTTTGAAAATGCTTAGTTTTATTTCAAGGATTGGTAAAGATTTTTCTGCGTCCGTTCTCAAAACATTGTGTTGTACCTTTGTTGGATCGAATACTGTTCCATTGTATGGAGTCCGTATTATGATATAAGTGTATACACTATAAAAGAAAGTGCAAAATAAATTTCTTCGTTTAGCTACTTATAAAATGTGTATACCAAAGATAAAATCAATTACTTGGAAATACGGTGCAACCTTATCCTTACGCAATTAAAGGTTGAAGTCTGTATACTATTGGCGCCGAGTAATAAATTATAATTGCTTGAAATAATTCTTTATTTTCTTGTGAAAGCGGTACTTCTACGGTTAAGTAAAAACCAATAAATTCTAACCAAAATACGACCATTCTTGTGTGTTTACTGATATAATAATTGGCTCCAATGTTATCTCTAGTAAATTATCCAGTTGCCAACATTTGTCTTCTTCCTTAACGACATGAGATACACAGTTCTTCCATCTTTCAGGTGTTACTTTGTTTAATGCATTTTCCAGAAGTTTTTTCACGTCGTCGAGTTTAAAAGTGGTATTGTTAAGAGCGACGTCACCTTTACTTGAGCCCAAACCAACTCTATAGGATTCAGCTCACAATGGTAAGGTGGTAAACGCAGTACTTCAATGCCCCGATTCTTTGCCATTTCGTCAATAACATGACGTATATACTTATTCTTATGAACTTTAACAATATCCAATAATTCTCTTTTCACCATGTCATCCTCAAAAGTTATATTCTTAACAGATAACCAATCTATAATTTCTGCTTTCCTCCAAGCGCTGGTAGGTAAATTTTCGTATCTTCGTGAGTGGTAGCTGGCGTTGTCCATAACTATTATAGATCCTTGGGGTATCAAATCTAGCATCTGCTCAAAATATTCTTCAAACACATTAGCATTCATGTCTTCGTGGTAGTCGCCAGTTTTCTTTGATTCGAATTCTAACAAACCACCATCTACAAAGCCATCTTCATTGCCAATATGAGTAATAATTAACCGTGTTCCTTTCCCAGAAGGCGGTCGAAATCCTGTCGATAGCCCTTCTATAAATCCTTGTCGAGCACTCGTAACGGTATTATCATGCCATGTTTTTTACGGTATGTCCTGCATTGATCCAGGTTTCATCCAAATAGAATATACGCCTGCCTTCACGCCTATATTTTCTTATTTCCCGAAGATAATTTCTCCTCCATGTAATAATCTCTTGTTTTTCAATTAAAACGGATCTTCTATTTATCTTCTCCCAAGTAAACTTCAACTTGCGAAGAAGTTTCCACAGTGTTCTACGACTCATTTGGGGTAGATTTTCATCCTCATTTACTGCTAGTAAAATCTTATCGATTGTAGGAATCTCTTTCCGTAAGTAGAACGAGTGAACCTTTCTACGGACAGAATTCCTCATTGCATCATCTAATTCCATCGGGCGCCGACCAGGAGATGGAAGTGGGTGAAGCACTTGTCCCAAATTTTTTTCTTTCCCTCACTAGTTTATAAATGGTGGATTTTGATATTCCCGTCATTGCAGAACATAATCCTACAATATCATCGACACTTTTTGCAGGGTGTTGACATCGAACAGCGTCATGCACATTTAAAATTATAATTTTTTCATTAGCAGATAACGCACCACTTTTAACACGTTTTGCTGGTGAAAAGTTTTCCATTTCAAAATTATTTGCACTAACACACAAACAAACAAACAAACCGATTCATTGCTAATAACAAACTAAACATATTTTCATTTAGAAAGTATACGAAGCCCTTCGGTCAAACAACTAATTATCTGTAATCTTTCGCAGAAATTACAACCCATCTGCCGTAATGACTGCGCTAACGACCCCACTTTACCTGATGATAGATAATCCAACACACATTTTGACGCTAAAGAATAATTGTTTTAAAATTACTTTATTTAGCTATATCGATTCTTAATTGTAATAATAAGAAACAAACCACATAATAGTAAATAATTTTTTTTGAAATATTCCACAGTTTAATAAGATACAAATAGATTCATAACTTTTGTAAAACTCAGTATACGTACCTATATAAAATTAAAATTTAAAATAGACAAATTGAGAAACGACACATTTGTCATTTATCGATTTTAGAGTTTAATTTTATATTCAAATACTGTGTTTTACAAAAGTTTTGTAACTATTTATATTTTATTAAACGGTGGAATATTGCTGAATTAAATTATTTACTATGAAAAATAGATTCCACAAAGTAAGGATTGAAACAATAAAAGAAACCACATAATAATTCATATCAAGGTAGATTTTACTATTATAATATATTTACCTACTAAAAATATGATTTTCCAAACGTATCAGGTACCTACGCCACTGCAATACGGGAGATTCGATAATTCTGACAGGTTTATTACTCCGCGCCAATAGTATACTGAGTATAGATACGTAAATATTGGCATCTGTTTAAATAATACTGAATAATAAATTAGTAAACGTTTTTTAGAAGAAACATCAAAAATATTAGGCAGGTTCCACAAAGCTGAAAATGATGAAAACAGTTTCATTAAGCCACTGCCGAAAACAAACAAAAATATTTAATTTATTTACAAGATGTCTAAATAAACGTACCATGAATAACTGCTTTGTAAAAGATTTTATTGGCTCAGTCTGGAATCTTATTTATTTAAATTACTTATTTAAAAGTTTGGAAACAAACATTATTCGAAACCTTAGATAGGATTGACGTATCTTCACATTCGAAGAACCCAACAAATCGTTAATTAAAAGGCTTAACAAAACACAAAAATATCCATAAGTTTAATTTAAATAACAATGACGTTTTCTACATCACAATAAACTTCATTTCAGTCAAAGAAATTGAAAAAAAGCAAATTACTGAATGTTTTTTCTTAAAACTCAAAAGAACTTTTATGTATTAAAACGCAAGTAAATTACACTAAAGAAGCATTTTTAATTAATAATTTCTATTTAAAAAAATTATACTGTGTGCAATATTAAAGAAAATATATTAGTACAATGTTATAATAAATAAAGTACTATAAGAAAAATAATTAATTTTATGATTAGATACTTGTCGTGTAGACGTTTTAAAACTTAGTATAAGAAACTTTGGTATTAGTTACAAAAACGTTTTAATTAAATTTTAAAATTGATGTTGTATATATATACGGTTTTATCGACGCAGCTATATTTTTTAATTATATTTTTCTCTTGTTAAATATGAGTTAAAAGTTTTCGTTAATATTTAATCGAGTAAGCAAAAAAAACCTTGCTTAGCATTTTTATTTTATTGCGGTTGGTATGGAAAATATGAAATTAGGTTGTGAATATAAAATACAATTTTGTAATTGGAAATTCTAGCCGTGCTCATTGGTTCGAAAGAAAAGAGAATTTGTTTCTATTAATTAAAATAAAAATAAATTCGATTATTTTTTTTTTAAAACAAGCAATACTTGTAAAGTAATTAATTGCAGATTCTACAAAAATGACAAATTTTACCTCACACCAACACCAACATAGTGCCTCTTTAGACAAACAAATCATCTAAACGACCAGGTATTTAAAAAAAACTGATACAAGCAAATGTTGCATAATAGTTATGTATGAAACAAGTGTGTGAAGTAATGCTTTTATCGAGGTCAGAACTAATTATTGCAAATAGAAATAGTTACTGCAACAGATAAACGTATGCAGTTTTATTTTGTTCATTTCGGGTATTGGTTGACAGGCAACTTTGACAACAAAAATCGTTAACTAATGAAAGTCCCATTTAAATTGCACATGATTTTATTTTTTTACACATGGTTAATTTAAAAGTAACATTTCACACACAATTATTTAGTAATGTATGTAGTGATTGTAGGTTAGACGTAGATAAATGTTACTTACAACTATATTAGCTTTTCTACTCTCACTTTTAAAACACAATTTATCGTATATGTTAACACATACTATGCAACCTTTTAAATACACATTGATAAGATGTGCGTGTTGGTCACGACACGTAGTTGGCAACAACGGCTTTTAGTCACAGGTTGAACTTGGCTTCAAATTAATTATGTCACTTGTCAGTTATTTAGGATTAGTTCTAATTGTAAAAATGTTTTTAATTTCACCAATAATCTATAATTCCCTCATGATTTTGTATTGTGTTTGTTAAGCTGAAGTAAAGTAATTTCCGTATTTTAGTATTTTTGTGTTGGTCGTAAAAAAAGTATAGTATGCAATTCGTTTCATAAATGTCTCTATATACTCGCTCAGCTACGCTTCGCTCGTCCTTAAAATAAAATTCGTGTTTAAAAGCCGTTTAGAAAACTTCCTGCTAATATACTGTTAAGCATTCGTACGGATAAATTAGAGTGATTTCTAAATTCTTCTTCTTTTCATGCCGTCTTCTCATAGAAGGTTGGCGACCACATTTCTAAATGCTTCTCTGTCTTTTGCAACATGGAACAGTTCTCCAACGCTGAGATTTGTCCATTCTCTAATGTTTCGGAGCCAGGATTTTTTCTTTCTGCCGATACCCTTCTTCCCCTCAATTCTGCCCTGCATAATATTTTGTAGCAGTAGATATTTGTCATTGCGTAATATGTGTCCTATGTAAGATGTTTTTCTTATCTTAATGATTGTGAGCAGTTTTCGTTTTCGGCCGATGCGTCTTAACACTTGGTCGTTGTTTATTCTGTCAGTCCAAGGTATCTTCAGAATGCGCCTATAGAGCCACATCTCAAATGCTTCAAGCTTTTTAATCACTTGAGCCTTTAGGGTCAAAGTCTCCACTCCGTACATCAACACTGACCACACATAACACTCCATAAATCTTAATCTGATGTCAAGGTTCAGATTTCTGTTTGTAAACATTGTGGAATATTTCACAAATGCGTTTCGAGCCATTTCTATTCTGATCTTAATTTCCTGATCAGGGTTCATTTCAGAATTTATGACAGAGCCGAGATATTTGTATTTTTGGACCTGCTCTATTCGGTTTCCATTTAATGTGAGAATAGGGTTAATATTTGGGTTTTTGCTCATAACCATCATTTTAGTTTTCTGCGTGTTTATAGTGAGTCCTACTTCTTCACACTCTCGACTGACTCTTTCCAACAGGGTTTGAAGATCTTCTGCTTTCTCCGCCATTATAGCAGTATCATCGGCGAATTTTAGATTGTTAATCAATGTCCCTCCAATGTTTATTCCTTCAGGTCTCTCGTAAAGTGCCTTTTGAAATACAGACTGAGAGTAGAGATTGAACAGTTGTGGAGATAGAACGCAGCCCTGACGAACTCCTTTTTGAATCTCGACTTCATCAGTTTCGATGTCTTCAACTCGAACTACTGCCGTTTGATTGTAATAGATATTTTTTATTAATTGTAGATCACTTGGGTCCAATTTGATGCTCTTTAAGTTCTCTATGAGTTTGTCGTGTTGAACTTTATCAAAGGCCTTTTGGAAGTCAATGAAATAGATGTACACATCTTTGTTGTATTCTCTACATTTCTGTAGCAGTACTGTGATAGCAAATAAAGCTTCTCTAGTTCCTAAACCTTCTCTAAAGCCAAACTGCGTTTCATCCAGTTGTTCCTCGCATTTTCGATATATTCTCTGTTGGATTATTTTCAAGAGCACTTTCAAGGTATGACTCATCAAGCTGACCAACCGATATTCATCACAGGACTTAGGGTTGTTCTTTTTAGGCAAGGGAATGAAAACTGATTTAAACCAATCTTTTGGTATTTCCCCTGTTTCGTATATTTCATTGAACATTTTTGTGAGTTGGGTTAAGTTTACATCGTCTAAGGCCTTCAAGAACTCAATTGGTACGTTATCAGGTCCAGTCGCTTTTCTGCTCTTTGAAGTTTTTATCGCATACTCCACTTCTGATTTTAGAATACATAGCTGTTCCGTCTGATTGTTTTCCTCTCTAACGTCATCTCGTCCTGCTGCAAATAGTTGTTTAATGTATTCCTAATAAGTTTGTTTTTTGTCTTCTTCTGTTAACTGAATATCTCCTTGTATGTTTTTTGTGATCACCGGTATTCTTTTCCTTGTATTTCCAGTTAATTCCTTCAATTTTTTATGTAAATTAAAAGAATCCTGTTTACTGTTCAGTTGTTCCATTTCACGATAATTTTCTTCCATCCATATCTCCTTTGCTTTTCTTATGTGGTGTTCTATTTCCCTTTTTAATTGTTTATATTTTTGCGGGTCAGTGTTTTTGTAGTTACGCTTTTCTTCTATAAGGTTTATGATTTCCTGTGTCATCCAAGGGTTTTTCGTATTATGCTCTTTTCTGCCCACAACTTGGTCCGCGGCAGTCAATATTGTAGATTTAATTTGATTCGATATTTGTCGTTGATGCTTCTAAAAAATCACTTGCTATTGAGTCATTAAACTTTTTCTAATACTGCAGTTCTTTGAGCTTTTCTGTTCTAAATTCTAATCAAGCATTATTGGAGCACGGTAACAGAGGCTAATTAGTAATAGTTAATGTCCCAGAAGACACTTTCATTAATGCTGCATCGTTGATTTTTAAATGTGGCAGTAAAAGTGATAAGAGAAAATATTGACTAAGTACAGTAAACATTGAACGTAACAGATTTTAGAAATCCTATCCTATAGTAATATATTTAATAATAATAAGGTTTTCCAAAGTTCTTACTGTTTGATTACGTAAAACGTTTTTAATTTGGAATGTAAGGAAAACTTCTCAATGTCAGTGTCACTTTAGTTTTTGTTAATAATTTTTTATTGCCTTTTGCTTTCTAGTACAATCCTAAGGGTTGACACCTTTGTTTTTATAGGTAAATGATACAATTAGAAAAAAAAAGTTCTAATTGTTCAAAGGAATTTAACTATTTCGTTGCTGTTGATGTGAGTTCCATTTGTTATTATGAACAACCTCATTTTATTTAAAAGAAGAAAGACTGGCGTCAAAACAATTTGACGCTGAAACGGCAACGCCGAAATGGCGACGGTAAAACCGCGCCGTCCAAACGTCTTAGCCCCCCTCCGACGACAAAAGGGGTCAAGTTACCTTTCATTTGAAAACTCTTTTTTTCTCTTTATGACTATTTAATTAATTTCAAAATTTGACTAATAATTTTTCAGAAATGTATTTTTGTTACTCTATTTTCTTTCAAAAAGTAACAACCAATTATATTTAATGTTCAAAATGTTCTCAATTAATTTTCATACAATAGTATAACCCAGCTTCTACAGCTTTTCTCACATTTTGAAAGACTTCAGGAGTGATCTGACGGCAGTTTCTCCCTATCCCTTCCATCCCTGACTTTTTCATTCACCTATTGGAAAGCGGTTATTCAACAAATGGCGAACTGCAGCTGCATAATGTGGAGTCGTTCCATTTTGTAATAAGTTTGAGTCTTGTTCCATAGTTTCGTTAATGAGACTTGATTTTCCAACATTTTCAAATACGTGACTTAAAACAGCAACAGCAACAATTTGGTAAACTTATTCATAGTAGAGTCCTAAAATTTCTATGCGTTTCTAGAGCGTAGAAACCATTTTTTAATAACATTCTTAGTTACGCACATAACAATACTTAATTCAAAGTAACAGTCAAACTGTCAATGAAATATCACAGCCAACAAAATTCAAAAAATCTCAAAATGGAACTGGTAGAGTTTTATTAAGTAAGGACCATTGTTTCTTATGGTAAAAGCCGTTACGTTCCAGATTTTATAAATCAATTTTTGTAGAAGCTCCTGCTTTTACCCAATTTCAGTTGGGTTATTTGTTTTATTTCTTGGACTTCATTGTTTACAAAACACACTTGGATCTCCATTTTATTTAATTATATTTTTTTATATAATTTTTTTATGTCTATTGCTGGGGATTCTTTTTGTAGAACAATTCGTTTATGTATTTTCAGAAATTATACATTTACATTTACTAGTAATTTGAATGTGTTTTTGATTTTGTGTTATTATCCTAAAACATATTTTTTACTTAGGTTTAGATTATTTTTGGATATTGCTACTAATAATTCAAATTCTAGACTTTTCGTTAATCGTTTTCACAATACGTTGGTCACTCACTTAGTTTTCCTTCAATTGTTACCAATCAACTCATGCATCAACATTTGAGACTTTCAAAAATGTTAGAACAGGGATCACAAATAATATACTGAATTTGATCTATCTTTCATGACAATTTAAAAAAAAATCATCAATTGATTAGCAATAAAACCAGTGATATTTTGATCAACGATATTTGTATACCCCATTGTGCCATATTCTGGACCGTTAATCACTCGGAATGTTGGTGTTAAGTGTAGTGTTTTATGTAAAAATGTCTTTCACCCAAAACCAAAACTTGCATACAATCGTTTGATTGATACAGTTTCGGAAACAACTCTTCATCTTCATCCAATTGGATTTTTTTTCATTTTGTTTATTTTTTATTACTTGTAACACGATTTTATTTATTCACAAAAAAAAAATTAAAACACATTCCGCCATAAAAAAATCAATTGGCGTGTAGATAGAACATTTAGCCACAATATATGAATAGAAGAAGTAACTATTAAATAGAAGTTTAAATTTCGTGTAAACAAAATTTTATATAAATAAACATACAAATCCCTCGCTTTTGGAAAAAAAACGGTGATGTCATCAAACTTTCAAGACTCATTTCTTAGAAACTAAACAACTTTTACCTTGGTAAATTTGTCTCCAGTTTTCAAACTAGAACCAATTAAGATCATACGGTCTACCCAGTGACATAGAATAGTTTAAATCAACTAGTGAAAATTTCCTGCCCTTGCCTTTTTGGGAAAAATGTCATTATTATTAGAATCAGCTGCTCGACTGTCTGAAAAAGATTTTCAAACAGAACACTCATATTATAGACGTTTCGAACCGTTCTTCATAATTTGTAAAAGTATGGAAGTTTTATAAGAAATTTAAATCCAACAAAATGCTTGTGTAGTAACTGACATAGAAAACCAAAGGAACTGAACCTTAAACAACTCCTCTCTGTAACAGATAAAGAAAACACCAAAAACTGGGCAAAAAGACTATATTCGTACACGTATTTCGATAGCTGAGCTACTATCATCCGCGAACAGACACTGTGGCAGTTTGTTGATGATGATAGCCATTTTCTTTTTCTATCATGTCATAGAAAAACAAATTTAGAATAGAGTTTATCAAAATGCATCAGTAAGTACGAGTGAGTTTAATTTGTAATTTACAAACTTACAAAAAGAACATGGATTATTGTCTACTGTCTATCATCAAAGATGAACAATTAGCCAGAAACGTATTGATCACTGAGTACATTTTTTCCCGAAATAGAATAATTAATTTACATAATTCGCACAATTGGTTAGGTGAATCTCATAAACAGAGATTTGAAAAAATATTTAGGTAGTTACAATAGAATATGACCTAATTAAATCTAAGTTTTTTCAAAGACTTACTGGCAAATTTTATTAAAATTTTTTGCCCGATTTAAACCCATTAAATTTTTTTGGATTTTATTCTGTCTAAATTAATAATCCCAAGCTATTATGGAATTGCATACAGATAATATGACTATGCCACAATTTTTTCAATGAGTTAGAGAAAAGAAAGTTTTCATATATATTTACTTTTTAACTATCTAGGTTCTTATAAATTTTGATTTTGTAAGTTATGTGGAATATAACACATTGATTTCTTAAAATATAACAAGCAACTAAAATAATATTTAGAGACACAAGCTTCGAATTCTTTGACGATGTGATAAGAACTAAACGCTTTTGTTTAACTCAAATCTGTAGAATTTATGAATAGTAAGAGAGTAAGAGAGTCGATCATAATTTTAGATCAACAAACACCTGCATTGACGATTTTAGTTTACAACAAAATTATATTTGTGTAGGTGTTTGTTCGTGGATTTACAGTACCATGACCCTCTGATTTTACATAAAGTTGATTAAAAGCACGTACCTTTTGAATAGTGTATCTATTCTTACTTGAAACGCTTCTGTCGATTGTTGACCTGTGCGGATTATGAATACTAATGTTGTAAATAATGTAATTAAAAAGATTTGAATCGTAAAAGTGTTTCAATCTTGAAATAACTAAAACCACTATTGTAGTACCTATAGGTTTTTTATATTTTCTAATTCTCTTCAATAAATTGCGGTGACTGATTAATCTTTCTTAAATTGATTTTTAATGTATCCGAAACTAACTCTATACAGTCTATATACAATATAATCAGGCAGAAGTTTTAAGACTTAAGTCCAAGATCGTTACACAATGTATCAACCAACCACTACAATTTCTAAAAATTGTGCTGATTCATCCCTAGCAAAACCTATTTGTGGGGATTTTGAATATAATTGTTATATGTTTCTTTTTTTACTCGTATGTTTGTACAAAGTATTTTTACACATCGCAAGTGGTACGAAGAATTATCCATAACTATGTGTTAAGTTCTGAAGGGTAGTTAGCAACAGCTGTTTATTCATTTCTCAGACAAATCGGCTATCATGTTTTTATATTTTTGGCGGAGAGTAGTAGTGGATCAGGTATAGAAACGTCGTCGATAGCAGCGTACAAAATAATTACTCTGTTTACGCGAGAAGGTAATGTGAATAAAGCACATTATTTACTGACATCAGTCTATCCACGTTGAACACAATCATCTGTATGGAACCAATTCTCATTGAAAACGTTAACACACAAAAAAAAATGTAAAAATCTTAAGAACATCACATATTACAGATAAGATAAGAAACATAGAAATACAACTTATTACAATTACTCAAGAGTTACCTATGTGATATAACCCAATTTGTTGAGTTGCTTGGCTTCCGGTCACGTGTCTCAAGATCCCTTTGGGTGTACCCCAAGGCTCTGCCCTTGGCAGTCTATTATTTAATAACTTTCTTAATGACGTTGCACCTATTCTTGATTATTATTGATTACTGTATGCGGATAACATGAAGATATTTCAGATAATACGTGATGCTCTTGTGCTTTAGAAAAGACTTGATCTTTTTGATGAATGGTGTCGGTCTAACCATTTAAATCTAAACTTTCATAAATGCCACATTGTTTCTTATACCAGAGCAAAGTCCCCAATTCTTTTTAACTATTCTTTTTCCGACGTATCCATTACTCGCTCTAGCGTTTTAAAGATCTGGGTGTCACTTTTAAATCGTCTTTGTCCTTTAATTCGCACATTTGATCTATTGTTTCATCTTCACATAAAACTCTTGTTTTTATTATCAAGAACTCTAGAGATTTTTTAAGCGCTGACTTACCTCTCTTGTTGTGCAGAACCCTCATTCAAACTCGGCTGGAGTATGCTTCGGTAGTTTGGAACCCTACGTATCAGGTTCATATCCACGCTCTGGAGAACATTCAGCGCAAATTCTTAAAATTTCTAGTTTATCCCGTTGATGGGATTTACCCTCCTAGAGGTTTTCCGCAATTTGATCTTTTGGCTATATTCAACCTTTCTGATTTAAGTAGTCGTTGCCTCACCTCTTCTCTTCTCTTTCTATACAAACTCATTCACTACCTTGTCGGTTGTCCTGAATTGTTGGCAAAATTATCTTTTTCCGTTCCTCGACCTGGGTCTCGTTTTCCTACCACTTTCTGCCTACCCACTTCTTGTATGCGTGTGCTACAGTCATCTCCTATTTTCTCTGTATGCAGCAGCAGTGCTCTACATAAATTTGATATTTTGCATACGTCTACAACCGAGATAAAATCATTCAGTAGCGATTCCCTAGATGGTTGATCGATTAATAATGAGCTTATGCTGTGGTGTGACTGTATTTAAATAAATAAGTAATAAATAAATAAATAGATTAATAAATAAATAAATAAATAAAAACAAGAGTTGGTAAAAATAAAGCAAAGCTAAAGTGGAGATTTGCAAACAATGTGGTGAGACTTAGAGGTGACAGGTGGGCGAAGAGATTTTTAGAGTGCCAACCTCGCGAAGACAAAAAAGCAGGGATATACTACAAACTAGACCTAAATAAATTGAGCTGGGCTATAATTTCCTCGAAAAATTTATAGGAGGCTTATGTCCAGCAGTGGACAAAACAAGAAACTGGGAAATGATGATGATACTAAATCTTCTGAATTGATTGATCTTAAAATATATATATATATATATATATATTAGCTTTCACGAGTTGACACTAGATGTCGAAAACCTTATCGTTTAAATATATATATATATATATATATATTATTATTATTTGTGTTATGCCCTTGAAGAGAGCATTTAGACTAAACGATCATGTCCATTTCCCTGTTGTTTCTCTTTTACGTTCTGCCCAAACTTCCCTCATTCGTGTGCTGTGTTTCTGCTTCCGTTCTTCAGTCCACTTTAGGTCTTGTCTTCAGCTTCTCTTTTTTTCCTGTTCGCCCAGTGTTCCTTCATCTTCAGGCTGTGTTCTTGTCGTCTCTGTTCATATATATATATATATATATATATATATATATATATATATATGGATAATGGTAATTACTCTTCACTATTACCTCGTTGTCGTAATGTAGAAAACGACAGTAACAGTTATTTGTGTCACTAGGCCAGAAACTGCCTTTTTGCTAGTGAAAGCTCAATCTTGTGCGAATACTTGCAAAACAGTTTCTGGACGAGTGTGACACAAAAAACTTTTAGGTCGACAGATGTTGGTATTATCTAAATTTGTTTTTTAATTTAAATTCAAAAATCGAGTAGTTACTATCGAATTTTTATAATTGCTTTTTATTTCTATAAAAAAAAATAAATGGAAGATACATACATCGGGTCACTTAAAGATGTGGTATACAATGTCATTCGTATGTTAATAATGAATCGGTTTTGTTGGCATATTCAAAAACTTATAAGTGAAACGCCTAATAAAGTGAAATAAGTGTCTAGCGACATCTCGTGTATTAAGAGACACGTGTAAATAGTATAAACTAAGCAATGCCAACAATTAAGTGTAACGACGTTTGAATGTTATTAAATGTAAATCGTTATTTAAGCGATAACTTAGAATGCAATAAACACTCGTGTCAATAAAGCCAAGTGTTTATTGCATCCTAAGTTATCACGTAGATAACGATTTGCATTTAATAACATTCAAACGTCGTTACAGTTGCTTGTTGGCATTGCTGAGCGCCTAATAAGGTTTATCTCCTTATGGAAGTATAATACAGAGTATTCAGGGGAGGAGGAAATGTGCCAAACTTTAGGAACTAGTTCTAAGCAAAATTATAAGCAAAAATTTTAATGAAATTGTCATATTTTTCTTTGCTATAAAGTAAAAAATTTTGAACTTTTATGTTTGTTCACAATATTTTTACACATTGCAAATGGACCAAACCATTACTCATAACTATGATTGAGTTATGAAGGGTAGTTGGCAACAACTGTCGTTTATTCATTTCTCAGACAAATCTACCGTCACATTTTTACACTTTTAGTAGACAGTATAGCGTACAAAATAATTACTCTGTTTCCGCAAGAAGTATATATAATAGGATACCTCACAGATATTTCAAATTATGTCTTATGTCTCACCTATACAAAATCTTTACAAAAATAATCACGTGTACAGGGTAGAGAATAAATTTGAAATCTATCAATCAGTAGAACAACAGATTTTTGAACGGAATTTGAAACGATCATGTGCTAGCGCTAGAAACGGTGGTAGAGAAAAATGTAAATTGCCCTCTGGTAGTCATATTCGTGGATTTCCAACAAGCCCTCGGCCCATCGAATGCTATAGCATAATTAAGGCTTTCAACAAAATATCGAGTCGACCATAGATACATTTGTCTAATTTATAGCATCTATAAAAATTGAACTGTAAATGTGCAGTTACACTAGGCCACCTACTAATTGTCACTGGAGAGAGGCGCTAGGCAGGGTGATACAACGTCGCCTAAACTTTTCTTCGCCGCATTGGACTATGTTTTAAAAGTATTAATTGGACGTTGGTCTTGGGAAATCCTAGATAAACTATCTCATGCCAATAAAAAGGTAAGACTGCAGGTAAACAGAAATAAAACAAATCTCATGACAAATCTAGCCCTCGGAGAAACAAAACGCAAAAAAGTAGCGATATAGACAAAGTCGAAAAATATAAATATTTAGGACATTATGTCGAAACTACAAGAGATAAAAAGAATTAGACTAGACTGGGCTGTCTGCTGCAAATTGGAGACATATTCAAAAGCAAAATTCCCATAAGTCTTAAAAAGAAAGGTGTACGACCAATGTGTACTCCCAATCATCACATATAGTTAGGCTTCGTTGATCTTCAAGATCAAGATTTCCTTTTACTAGTGTTAACCACGAATGTACACTCATGAAATTTAAAACTTGGACACCACAATTTCTGTAAACTAAAGTTTGCACATTGTAAAGCGGGCTTAAGGGTATTATTTACAATTCTAACAGCAGGTAGTCTCAGCAGGGGTTATCTTATAGAAGGATTGTAGAATGAATCATTACACTAAGCACGTTTTAGAAAAAAAAATAAAATTAGAAATAATTTTGATTTAAAAAAACGTCTACAAGCAATAACTTTTAAATTAAATCAAAAAACTAAACATGGTTATTTGGGTTGACTGATTATTACTTATTTTTAAATAAATCTAACCTACTAATTAATGTAAGTTATTAAAAAAAATTATTAAACTCTCTATTCATAATATTTAGTCCTTACAAAATGTATATTTTATGACGTTTCATTTTTTTCTGTAGTTAATATAAAAAGTGAAAATCAAAACTAAGGCAATTCTTATTGTCAACGTATATATTTAGTTTTCTTGACAAGAATTTATTACATAATTATAATTCAGATACCAAGTTATAGTTTAAAATTAAATGAAAACGTTTTTTTTAAATAAAGGTATTACTATATAAATAAATATAAGAAATCAATGATGGGTGTGACCTCCATTATTATTGATACCGCATGGGAAACGATTAATATAAATTATATTGATACCTTGATAGCGTCAATGAACAGACGCATCCAAAGATGTATCAATAATAATGGAGGTCACACCCATTATTAATTTCTTATGTTTATTTATATAGTAATACCTTTATTTAAAAAAAAGTTTTTATTTAATTTTAAACTATAATTTGGTATCTTAATTATAATTATGTAATAAATTCTTGTCAAAAAACTAAATATATACGTTGACAATAAGAATTGCCTTAGTTTTTATTTTCAGTTTTTATATTAACTACAGAAAAAATGAAACGTCATAAAATATACATTTTGTAAGGACTAAATATTATGAATAGAGAGTTTAATGATTTTTTTAATAACTTACAATAATTAGTAGGTTAGATTTATTTAAAAAATAAGTAATAATCAGTCAATCCAAATAACCATGTTTAGTTTTTTGATTTAATTTAAAAGTTATTGCTTGTAGACGTTTTTTAAATCAAAATTATTTTAATTTTATTTTGTAAACATTTCCTAAACAAAATTTTGATTCGATAATTAATCGAGCTATGGTGTTTAATTAGCGATACCTTCAAATATATTCTTTAAAAAAAAAATTAAGTAAGCAACGTAAATTACCTATTTTCTAAAACGTGCTTAGTGTAATGATTCATTCTACAGTCCTTCTATAAGATAATCCCTGCTGAGACTACCTGCTGTTAGAATTGTAAATGATACCCTTAAGCCCGCTTCACAATGTGCAAACTTTTGTTTACAGAAATTGTGGTGTCCAAGTTTTAAATTTCATGAGTGTACTTTGTTTATTTTTTATGTTTTAAATGCAATAAATTTTAAAATTCCTATTAAGGAAAATAAATAAAAACACGTAGTCGAATTGGCCAATACAAATTTTATTAAAATTATTTTTAAATTTGAAGTGTAACTATAGTTTCGACGCAAGAATAATTTAACTTTTTTTTGATAGTTGTTAGTGCGTCATCCTCAGACAAATACTAAAAAATATCAAAATGTAAAAAACGATACAAAAATCTAAAAGTACTTACAATTTTCTTTTTAAAGTTAAACAGGTATCCAAATTGCACCAAAAATTCCAACATGTGATCAAAAATGAAAATTTGTTGTAACATAACGTCAGATTTTGTACATATTGAAAATATTGAAAATATCGAAAAATAAAACGGGGAGAAGCTAATTAGCTTCGACAACCCATTATATAACAGTATGATTATAATTAATAAGTAAGTTCGAAACATAACTCGCAAGGTCACAACTGCTATGAAAACGGTAACCAATTCAAAATAAGGAACAATTATTTGTAATTTAAAAATAATTGATAAAGATTGGTCTGATTATTTAAAAGTAAATTAGGATTAGAGGATTAATATAAATATGTCGTATTGGCCAATTCGACTACGTGTTTTCATTTATTTTCCTTAATTGGAATTTTAATTATAATATCCAATACTTTGAGAGATGGATCCCAACTTCGTTCACTTCTGCAATAAATTTTGTTAATTTTTTCTTGAAAGAGCCTTTTCAATTTATATTTTATTTTGTTTTTGTGCGTATTGTGTGAACTTTTACAGATTTATGACAGTACTTTCTTAAGATAAATCAATTAGAAAGTACCCTCCTCGGTGAGCAAGGGCATTTACTTCAACCTTGTTATTTCATGAAAACAAATAAACTCGCAACTCCCCTCCGTCTAAGCTGCGGTTGCAACCACTATTTATGTTACGTTTTTAACTCAAAATTGTCGTCAACTTCTTTTTGCATAAAATAACTTCCAACTTGGTAGAACGACTAACTGATTGAATTTTTTATTAGGTCGTTATCATAATGTAGAAAACTACAGTACAATAGTTTCAAGATCTTATGGCGGTTGCCCTCCATGCGCAGCAAATTTAATTCTGTTCTACGTATTCGGAAAGTATGCTTGTTTAAAAACCCGCCGCGCATCTAGATGAAGGTCAACCGCTACCAGATCTTGAAACTAGTATACAATTCTTCATTTATACTTTAAATTTCCTTATACAGAGTGTTTAAAAAATACGTTCTGATATTTGGCCCACTTATAGATCTCATCAGTACAAACAAAAAATTTTCATATATGCCGGAATATACCAACGCAAAAATGGCAGACATGCATTTCATGAATGGCGAGACCGATGGAAATGCTTATGAGGAACGTCGCCTTTATGCCGAAGCATTCCCAAACCGGGTACTTTAGTGTGCCAAACTTTTTACAAATTTATATCAACGTTTATCCGAAGTTGAATAGTTTTAATCAAGAAACGGTGTTGGTGGTCGGCCTAGATCAGTTTCTGCTCCTGAGGCAGAGCATAACATTTTAAGAACAATTGAAGAAAATCCCGGTACTAGTACTAGAAGACTCTCTACTGAAACAAATATTAATTTTTCCCTAATTAGAAAAATGTTACCCCAGCAGCAATTGCACCTATACCATATTCAAGGGGTACAGGTTCTTACTGTGCCTGATTATACCGCACGACTGGTGTTTTGTCGAAGGATGCTGACAAAAGTTGCGGAGAACCCAAATTTTGTTACCGACATTTTATTTACTATCGAAGTTGGTTTTACGAGAAATGGCATTTTTAATTTCTATAATAGCCATGTTTGAAACCACGAAAACCCGCACGTCATTGTTGAATGGAATCATCAACACCGATTTTCAATTGGTGTGTTGGGAGACCATCTCATAAGACCTTGTTTCCTGCCTAACCGTTTGACTAATTAACCACAGAATTAATATGTGGTTGATGCACGATGGAGCTCCTGCGCATTATGCAGTCTTAGTCAGAAATTACCTAAACGAAAAGGTTCAATTGCAATGGCCACCTAGATCTCCCGACCTCACTCCGCTCGACTTTTGCATTTAGGGGTATTTAAAGATATTAGTTTATTCAAGTCCTGTGAATAATTTAGATGAGTTGCGAGAACAAATTGAACATGCCTGCCAGACTGTTCGTACAAATCCGGGACTCTTTGAGAGAGTGCGGCGTTCACTTTTACGAAGATGCAAAATGTGTATACAAATGGAAGGAGGACATGTTCAACATCTTCTTTAAGAATCATTTGTAATTAAAATGTTGTATTTATACTGATATTTGTTCTATTGAAAACCTCGTTGAAATAAATATGACCCTTGGTTTACCCACTTCCTTAGCTGACTTGATAAAGATGACGAATCACTGAGCGTAAATTATTTTAATTTCAAAAACAGGTTGAATTTTGGACTTACGTTTATTTTGACTTTTTTGTTTGTGAGATCTATAAGTGAGTCAATTATCGAAACGTATTTTTTAAACACCCTGTATATAAGTACTTAATTAATTGATTTAAACTTCAAAACAAAATATCAAAAATATTTTCCAACACTGTTTTATGGTATTTTCAAATAATTTGGCCTTAGCGTTATAATCTGCTCAGGTTAACAATCATATCATTCGAAGTGTTTCAAGTAGGAATAGAAATAGTATGCTTAACATTCGAATTTCATATGTGGCAATGTTACAACGACATAGGAAAATCATAGAATATTTATTTATGTATGGCCGTGTTTAAAGATATTTAGACTAATGTAATTTTAATTTCAAATTTAGCTGACTCATAACTCCTAAATAATTGCACCAACGCATAAAAGTTATTACTGTTATAATCACCCACAATTAATGTTAATCATAACTGAATTAAAATTTTAATAATAAATACGTAGTTGATTTTAAAATTAACTAGATTATGTGTAATAATAAATCGTCAAAAATTGAAATTACATTTTAGGACCCAATTAATTTTCCCAATATTGATTATTCAAATTGTATCGTCCTATTTATTCTCTCACGTTAAATATTTATTCGTACATTTTAATATCATATTTTTTTAAAGAACTTTGTCACTATCTCAAATTAAATCTAAAATTTGCTTAACGCTCGACAAAATTTAAATGTACATATTTAAAACTTCAAAGTAATAAAACGTTATTATACGTGATGGTTTCTTAGAATATCGTTCATGTGCATCAATAATTTTTCCTCGAATCGATAAGTTCTTTTTTGTAGTAATATTGCTTCGCTTTTTTTTCAGGATCACATTTCTAAGACATTTTTCTCTTCTCTTTTTAGTCTTTAAATCTGAAAATCTCTTAAAAGGTTCGGAAAATGCTTTCGAGTTCCGCTTTGTAAATATTTATCATTTTATTATCTGGGTTAATTGAAGCAAATCGGAACCCGCTTTCAGGTGCTAATTATTTATAAAGAAATTGAAACTGACGCTATGCACATTGCAGTGGTAAATGCAGTACATTCTATGAATAATGATGAAACTAATTAAAGTAAGTAACGTATGGTTAAACAAGCTCTAATAGGATGCTATTATAATAATATTAACACAAATTTGTTGTATAAAAGTAGTACGAATTAACATCTACAATGACGTTACAATGTAAAATCAATTAATGATAATACATTACGACACGATTAAGAATACAAATATAAATAACAGTTTTGCGTGCTACTTTTCAAACATTCAATCAAAGAATATAATACTCTAATAATGTAACTGACATATGATAATCGTAATAATAAAAAGTTATTAATATAGTGACCAGGAGTTACAAATCTAACAATATATTTATTGTAGTTTTTCCCGTAGAAAGACAATTTTTTGTAAACGGATGAAACGATTGACGTCTTATAGAATTAATTAATTTTGTGAAAAAAACCGACACGTTTGAAGGAATGAAATTCCTAGGCAAAAAGAAAATGAATATTACGTTTTAGAAAAAAATATTTTAAATGAAAGTTATAGACAATAAAATTTCCAACAACCTTTTTTATATTATTTGTTGTATAATTGATATTGGAGGAGATATTGTTAAAGCTGTCACGCCATATTCTATCTCAGTAATTACTTAGTAAATCAAAAAATAGTTCAAACAAAGTTGTGTATTAAATTAGAAACAACTTTTATTTGAAGCAAAAAATGTGTAAAATGAATATTTTTGTAAATTTTCCAAGATTTTAAAAATCTGTTTAAGGTAACTGACCTTTTGGCTCAACAGATTAAACCCTAAATTTAATCAGATCTGCGTTATTAAAAAAATCGAACTGGCGATTTTCCTGAGTGATCGAACAAAAATTTTTTTTTGCTTCATTATAACGAACCAACTATAAATTTGTTAGAAAAAGTAAAAAAAGGAGTCGCATAACTCCCCATCTTATTTATAAGATGTAAACAAACAAACAACGAATTATGCAAAACGATCAATAAATCGATAACAATCGATAAATAAATTAAATAATGCAAACTCAACGTTTTTGCTTGCTGCAACAGAATTTAAGTCAATTAATAGCACGTAAAAATTTGATGATGGTTTGAAAATTTTTACTGATGCTCTAATTAGATAAGATTTGGGAATTGAAGTAAAATCGTATAGATAGAATAACCGTAATTGCACATTTCTGCTACTATTTTAAGGGCTTTTTCTAAAAAATATTTTTTAAAAATCTGAAAAACTTAAAATTAGGTTGGTAATTTAAGAAACCTTACAAAATTTCAATCGTCTTTTAAAGAGCGGAATGGAGGAAGATTGATGATAGGGATCAACAAGGGTGAATGTTTAACACTGCAGTCACGATTAAAGACCTTAGTATGTTAGATAATTCATACACTAAATTTTCAGGTCTGTGTAGTTAGCGCTTCATTAGAACCACACATGATTTGTTAGTACTTCGTTTTGAATGTTTGTGTTTCAATAAAATCGATTGCGACTGCAAAGGTTTTTCAGAAAACGGCATTTTACAGGTGGCCGCTAACTTCACGCATCGTAGAAAGCACAAATTTTGCATGATTCGTTGTGCTTCGTTTTTGCCTGTTTATGCTTCAATAAAATTGATTACGACCTTACTGGTTCTTAAGAAAACGGCTCATTCTAGGTACCCGCTAACTTCACGCATTATTGATAACACTAACAAAATGTTTGGTATGATTTGTTAACGCTGCATTTGTGTCTGTTGGTGCTTCAATAAAATCGATTGCGATTCTACATGTTTTTGAGAAAACTGCACTTTCTAGGTGCTTGGCAACCATCACATATCGTTGGAAACATAAACGAAATTTTTGGTATGGTTTGTTGGTGCTTTTTTTGTGCTTCAATAAAATCGATTGCGTCCCCACATCTTTTCAAGGAAACGGTATTGTCTAGGATGGTCTAGGACAGTTCGATGCCGGCTAGTTCGGTGCGGCCATTTTGGTGACGACACAGTTCAGTGCCAACACAGTTTGGTACCGACCCAATTCGGTGCAAAGAATTAAAAAATTGAGGAAAACTGCGTGTTTTAAAAAACTGATCCTTTTTTTAATTAAACAAATAAATTGTAATAACTGTAACCTACCAACCCCCCGATCAGATGAAAACAAATTTAAATTGATTAAAACAAATTTACGTAAAAAAAAAGTTTATTTTTGAAATTGTTATGAGTGTAATTTTTTTAAAGAAAAAAACTGTAATAACTACTTAAGATTAATACCCCTTAATACGGATAACACGCCGGGCGCCACTTGCACTCAACTGCCACCAAAACGTCCCGGCGCCGAAACGGCAACACCGAAGTGGCTGGCACTGAACTGGCGGTACCGAATTGTACCATCCCGATCTAGGAGGCCTCTAGTTTCACACATTGTTTGAAGCACAAACGAAATTTTTCGTATATCACGTTAGTGCTTCGTTTGTACTTATTTGTGCATGAATAAAATCGATTGCAACTCCTTAGGATTTTGAAAATACAGTACTTTCAAGGAGCACGCTAACTTCAACCATTGTTGGAAATACAGACAAAATTTTTGGTATGATTTGTTAGTGCTTTGTTTGTGCCTGTTTGGACTTTAATAGAATCGATTAACCAAAAAAATCGATTAATCGTTACTTCATGAAAATTGTATATTAAAATTGGTTTTTAAAATCGGTTTATAAAACCGTTTCTATACAGGGTGTCTCTAAAAGGTGTGTACATGGCTTTACCTGAGGTTCTCTGACTGTTTGACACTAATTTACTTATAACTAACAGTGCACTATAAGAGAACCAGAGGGCGTCAAACTTTCCAAAAAAATATTGTATATTGGGAATAACTCCAAAACGGTTCGACGGATTTTGTTCCACTTTCGTATGCTAGTTGGATAAATTTCTGATACCAGGAAAAGTCGTTTTCATACGGGCACTGTCAAATAAATAATAATAAATAAATAATCAACGGTACGCAACCAAAATAATTCTGACAAATAAAACGAAGAATTTGAAAACTTTCTTCTTTCTTGTTAAATTGCGCTAATGCAATTAGTTCGATTAGAAAGAAATTAAAATCATATCCCTGCAAGGCGCATCCATATGCTTAGAAATTCAAGTAGACTGCTAGTAGGCTATGCGTTCAAATCTATCATTTGTGACATTCAATTACGGATCTTCAAAGATTACGCACGTTTCTATTTTGCTATTAACTACTTGAACAATGGACTACACACTTGCTGAACAGACTGATATGCTGTTAGTGTTGAGCTTTTGCAGTGGCAATTGTGGGAGAGCGTGAGGGTTTACGCAGAAAGGCTCTCAAATCGGATTGACATGATCGCATAGCCTACTAGCAAACTACTTGAATTTCTAAGCGTATAGATGCGCCTTGCATAGATATGATTTTAATTTTTTTGTGATCGAACTATTAACGTTAGAGCAATTTAACAAGAGAGAAAAAACTTTTCAAATTGTTCATTTTATTTATCAGAATTATTTTGGTTTTGTATTGTTGACGGTTGTTAAAATATTATCATTTGTTTGACAGTGTCCGTATGAAAGCGACTTCTCCTAGCATCAGATATTTTTTCACATTACATAGAAAAACGTCTTCGAAAACAGACAACCATTATACGAACGCGGATTAAAATCCGTCAAACCGTTCTCGAGTTATTACCAATATACAATATTTTTTTGGAAAGTTTGACGCCCTCTGGCGTCCTTATGGTGCACTTTTAGTTATAGATAAATTGGTGTCAAACGTTCTATTTTAAGCCAGAGAACCTCTGGTAAAGCCAAGTACACACCTTTCAGAAACACCCACACAGAAACACACGGCTTTAAAAATCGTTTTTAAAAACCGATTTAAAAATTGATTTAGAAAACGGTTTTAAAAATCGATATTAAAAACCATTTGCAAAAATCGATTTTTAAAATCGTTTTTATATTCGATTTTAAAATCGGTTGTTAAATCGATTTTTGCAATAAATTTTAAAATCGATTTTTAAACATTTATTTTAAAAGATTTATATACACGGTAGCCAGAAAAATACGGACAAACGCCAGGTAGAACGATTCTTTGTTCAATTCTGATGCGATAATCTTAATCCAAAAAGTTATGCGATCCTTCCTTAAGGCGCACGAGACCATCAAACCTTAAGATGTACGGCTAAAATTTATCAAAATTCGTCAAATTTATCTATGTAAAATCATTGTGGTGAAATTTAGAAATGGAATTATCTCAAATACATTGATGTAACTAATCGATTAATCTTTGTTTAATTCTGTTGCGTCTCAAATTCAGTGGAATATTATCCAGTACTTCTTCTAAAACGTTAACGTACTCAATTCCATTTAGACGATTTGGAAGAAATATTGGTCCAACAACTCGGAGATTTAAAATCCCCAGCCAAACATTTACCGAAAATCTTCTCTGATGTCCAATTTCCCTTACTGCCTTGGGATTTTCGTCCGCCCAAAAATGAAAATTATGGCTATTAAAGACGCCATCTCTCGTAAACAAGCATTCGTCGCTCCAGAGAATATGCAATAAAAAGTTCGGCTCTTCTTGAATTCTTTGTAAAATAATGGTCTCGTGCGCCTTAAGGAAGGATTGCATAACTTTTTTGGATTAAGATTATCGCCTCAGAATTGAACAAAGAATCGTTCTACCTGGCGTTTGTCCGTATTTTTCTGGCCACCGTGTATAATTGTTTATCAAAATCTGCAGTAATAATTTTGTCGTGAACTTTTCTAAACAAGCTTAATAAAATATGAATTCATTTATAAAAACATTAATAAATATGTTGCATTTGCGGTAGTAACGAAGTAACCATTAACTTTCTTATTTTAAATAGAAACCCTTATTTTTTATTTGGTTTTATTTAATCCAATTTTGTCAAGATCTTTACAAATTTTAACTACTTAAGCCGTTTTAATTTAAATCCAGATCCATTTAGCTTTAAAATGTTTAAAAATAATTAATTCTTCTCAGTAATTAATATAATATATTGTAGTGGTGGTCCCATTAATGTTAATATTGTGAATAATAATAGAGGTAAGTATTAAAAACAGAACTATTTTTAACAAATTAATTTAAAATATTCCAGGTTGTACCTATACGTATTTTATAAAACAATAAATATTTTTGAATTTGTTTAATTAATTGTAAAAACGTGGTGTATAAGTTTTTTTCGTTATTCATCTTACTTTGTAAAACGGCTTCCTTTTACAGTTTTTACGTTTGCCAAAACCGACCTTATACCCGTACAAAGCAATGGCAGTTTAATGCTGACAAGTGTTTCTTGCAGAATATACATAGTTAACAACAAGAGGATTAAAACAGTTAAATCTTAGTTTGTCGGTGCAGCAGGTAAAATTTGGCAAGGTTAAGATTATAGGATATTTGACTTTTTTTTTATAGTCTCCTTTTAGGGATCGATAGTAAAGAAAATATTATTGCATGAATGTTTGGTAAATTTGGTAAATTCATATAAACAAGCTAGATAAACCTGCGGTTTGGTCCAAATTCTTGAATACTTGAAATACATAAACAACTTAAGAAATAACCCCCATAAGACTCATGATGGGCATTTATTTCCACAAATCATTTCCTAGGAATCAGGTCTCTCCGCTAAGGTATCAAAAATTCGATCATTTGGTTGCTTAAAATGGCATTTTAGACATTGACCAACCACTTCTTCCGGCTTTGTTTGCGTGTATATTTTTCTGGCAGTATTTTTATTTCACGTTACTTTCCGATTTTTTAAAAAAATTGATTAACAGTAATAATAATTAATGTAATTTAAAAAATTGACCAAAAAACTCCATTTATAAAGTCAACTTTAAAATCCAATTTATAAAATCAACTTTAAAAACTGTTCTTTAAATCGACTTTAAGAAGCGATTTTAAAAATGAATTTAAAAACCGATTTTAGAAATCGACAACAACCGATTTTAAAATATTCCTAACATAAATTTTAAAAATCGAATTAGAAAACCGGTTTTAAAAGTCGACTTTAAAACCGATTTTGAAAATCTATTTCAAAAGTCGACTATTTAAATCGAACAACCGATTAATCGATTTTTAAAAAAAACCGCGATTAATCGAAGATCGATTAATCGATTAACCGGTTAATCGATTTTTTGCCACCATTACTTTCAAAGGTGTGTGAAGTTAGAGGCTGACACAAACGAAGCAATAAAAAAACATACCAAAAATTTGGTTTCTGCTTCTCATGATTCGTGAATTTAACGTGCACCTGGAAAGTACCGTTTTCTCAAAAACGTGTGGGGTCGCAATAAATTTTATTGAAACACAAACAGGCACAAACAAAGCACTAACGAATCATACAAAAAATATCATTTGGGCTTTCTGATGAGACCGTTAACTTCACTGACTAATAATGTCCAGCTATGGCTCACTTACAAATCTTTTTTTTTCCTCTAGAAATAAAAGCAATGATTTTCTTAAATATCTATCTTAAACACAATGGGCCGTATTCATAAAAAAAGGTTATGCTTATACTTGCAGAATATGAAGGAAATCCTTCAGCTCGCATTCATAATATTCCGAGTAAAACCTTATACTTATAGAGTATGAGCATATCCTATACAAAAAAGTATTTGGTTATTCATAAACGTTACCTTTTACTCTAAATAAAAGAATATCCTTCAATAATTCTGAGTGTGGTCAGTAGCAGACTCAGTCGTTAGTGATCAGTTGTAGCGATGGCAGATATTGTGGAACTAAGAGAGATTAAACACTACAAACAGCGTTTATCAACACCTATTCGTGATTACAAAGAATTATACCGGTTTGAAGAGGAAAATGTGGAATGGCTTGCCAACAGATTTTTGGGAATAAATGCTGAAACTCGAGGAGGTGCGTTAACATCCGTCTTAAAAATGAAGATATGTTTACGCTATCTCAGTGACCCTGGGTATCAGAAAGGCATTGGTCAAGAACTGGGTGTGAGTCAAGCTACAGTATCTCGTACAGTGACTGCCGTAATTGACCGCATAGTTGCGCAATCAAATTACTGGATAAAGTTTCCGTCTACTAATAATGAAATTATGGATGCGAAACAGTTTTGGCAAAGCAAGTATAGGTTTCCGACAGCAATTGGTGTAGTTGACTGTACCCACATAGGAATACTGAAACCAAATCGCCATGGTGATGAGTATGTCAATCGAAAAGGTCATCCTACACTGAATGTGCAAGTCACTTGTGATGCAAGAGAAATGTTCGCTAGTATGGACGTTAGTTGGCCTGGATCGGTCTACGATTCAAGAATATAGAGGAATTCACAAATAAGGGTTCATTTACAAAATAAAAACAACGTCGTGCTACTTGCCGATGATGGATATGGTATAGAGCCGTGGCTCATGACTCCATTCAAAAATCCCGCTCCAGGTCCTGAACTAAATTGTAATAAACTTTTATAAAAAGAGAGAGTGATAATTGAACGTTGTTTTGGTCAACTGAAACGTCGATTTCCTATTTTGCAATATGTTTGCCGAGTGAAATTGGAGAATGTGCCAAAAATAATTGTTGCCTGTATTGTGCTTCATAACGTGGCAAAAACTTTGAGAGACATCGATTTTGAATCACCTGAAGAAGAAGTGCCAGAGGAAGATGACAATGATAATGACGAAGTTGATCTACCTCTTCGCCAGCAAGGACAAGAAGTCAGAAGAAATTTGAGCACTGTAATAAACAACTTTGATAATTAAATGTGGATATAAAACTGTATAAAATAAAAGTTCAAATTTAATTTAGTTTCATTATTTATGGCATACTAATATCAAATCATTTCGGTTTTTAAAAACAAAATTCGAATAATTATAATAAGTGTATTTACATATTAACGCAAACTGTTCTATTTTTATTTTATGATAAACTTTTTAATAATATTAATAATAAATCAGACATATACCTACTTTAATCTTTTATATTTTAAACCCATCCTATCATCTAAGTACACTAGATTTTTTTAAACAAACTAGATAATAATTATACTCAAAAATCCCTTAGTCTTACAAAAAATAATAAGTACTTAACAATATATAATATAAATTGTCAATATAATAACGTTGTACGAAAAAATTTGATGAATTGTTTACATATTGTAGTAAGTAACCTCCCCCTCGTTAACAATATTTGCTGTTGATTCCTCCCGCTTCATCCTCTCCAACTTTTTTCATAGTATTCTCTTTGAACTCTACTTGTTCGATACTGCTCTAAAAGAACTAGCCGTTGAAGCTCTTTGGTTGTGAGTCCTTTTGTTTCATTTGTTTCGTACTTTCGTCTTGACACTACTAGACTGTGGTTTGATGACTGATTCAGTCTCTTCCCGCGTAGTAGAAGCTTCACTCACTCACTCTATGCTGAGATCCATTATCAATACCAATCTGCATTGCGCCTCCGATTCTTCCAATTGTGGGATTACTGTCACCTTCCATAGCCTTCAATAACTTTTTCTCCCATTCCAACAGTTTTATTGCTTTATTTCCAGCTTTTTTCAAGTCAGTTTTTTTTTTCAACCTTCCTTTCATATTGTTTATTTTCTTTAAAAAGCCTTTCGCATCCAGTGCTTTGCCAAATGTCACCTCGTACTTCCTGGTAACATTTCTAATAGCCTCATCCTTTCTAGCTTTTATTTTTGGTGTTTGGGATTTTTCCAAAATCACGGGGGCATCGGCAATTTCATCTGCTATGAACTGCAGTTCGGTTGTAGCATTATCTTTTTCTGTACTTTCACTATCGCTGCTTGACGAATACATATTCTCTGATCGAAGTGTGCTCAAACAACACCGATAAGAAATAAATACCGTAAATAAACAATCCATCGTAAACAGGTTAGAACCTGCCGCGGCACACACAAGCCGACACCCCTTTACTTATTCTTGAAGGATATCCTTGCAAGTATAAGGTAATCGTTATGAATACGAAAAAAAGGAAATGCTTATACTCCTACCTTTTTCTTCAACTCAAAACCTTATACTTCTACCTTGTACTTACAAGGATATCCTTCAGTTTTATGAATACGGCTCAATAAAGCAAGAACACGGTAAAAAATAATCGATTGCTGTCCACGATTACATTAAAGGTGTACGGAAAGCGTATGACCTGCACTTTATATGTAAGTATTAGAATACCATTACTTACTGCCAGTTTTTCAGTTAAGTTAAATTTTGTTATCTACTGTCATGTTTCCACAATTTGTCTCCGTTGAAATCAACCCTGCCATAGTGAAATTCTTAGTAAAGAAATTTTTCGCCTACTTAAACCGAAAGTTCATCAGTAATAATCCGGTTTGCTTGCTAAAAGTAGAGTTTTTCTTGCCCTCTTACGTCATATATGATTTACACAGTCACTTTCCTCAGTTAATGTAATCATGCGGGACACGATAATGTGTCGAAATGTTTTTCTTTGGCTGATTCTAAAAGTTTAGATTAGAAAAATAAACCCAATTTAAATTAAATTCATTCGTAGGTTACTGATCAGTTACAACTTTGTTGCGGATCTGACACTTTCCCGATAATAAATATATTTGAGGTAGCTTTTATTTTAAATATTGAATCGTAAGCGAAAAACTCTTGCATGTCACACGGACAGAAAGGCATTTGCAGACCTCCCGTGCTTTCTGCCGTAGTGACACAAAATACTATGAAAGACGACATCTTAAGTTAGGGAAACAGATTTGACAAATTTACTACATTCAATTGGGTTTGACTTAAAAAAGGATGATCCAAGAAGAAGCTTAATTAAACAACTGATTTTCAAAAAGTATATGACGTAGGAAGCTTGAGAAGAAAATCACTTGGTGAGGAAAACGGTAAAGTTTCAAATAATGATAATTCGTCAATGTGAACTGTTTAGTATTTTAGCTTTGTTCAGTCTTGTGATGTATCAAGTAAAAGTTATAAAGGGTTTTTTGTCTAGTTGATAATTAAATGAACAAAATTAACGATAAACGATGAATAACACACAATTACAACCATGGATAATAATTACAACGGAACGATAAAATAACTGACAGATTAATTCAAAAGAATGAAACACGTCTATTTTAACAAACTGAAAAACACCAAAAAACTAGTTTTTGGGGCAGCTTTGGTGTTTTTCAGTTGGAGTGATTGCATGTGACTATCTATTTAAGCTTCAAAAATTTTTCCAACGCTCACCTGATGAAACAATCATTTATAGAACCCCTGTGTAACGTTTCCGTTATCGAATAATTCCTTTATAATTTAATGGTAACTATTTAAAAACGCAAACGTGTTATATTATATAACTTTTTGCTTGATACATCTACAAGGCGGATTGTACGAATTATGTGCTGGAAATTCTAATGTGTTTATTTGAATTTAATCTTTCGTCTTTTCCATAAAATAACAACAACTCGATTACCATGCTAATTTGAACGCTGAAATGTTTAAGAAATGATTATGCTAAACTTAGAAAAGCACAGATTATAACGTTGATTAAAAATTTTCGATGATAAGCAACGCATATGAATGATTTAACTCGAGTTGATTAGTTGCTTCGTGATTGTCGTTGACAACGTGTCGTAAATGAATCGGAGTTTGCGTTTTGAAGTTACTGAAATTTTTGTGGTAATACTAAGTATCAAAAGAGTCAAAAATGGCGGACACAAGTAGTTCGCAATTAAGTGCTCTTACTTGTAAAAAGTGCAAAAGCAAAGTAGTAAAGGGCATTAAATTCTTAAAATGCGAAAATTACTTTCATGCAAGTTGTGCTAACTTGTATAAATCAGTGGTTTTGGTCAATGATAAGAATATTGTGTGTTGCGACAATCTGTGTGATAATGTTTTCAACAATGATGGTAAAACCGAAGAAAGCGACGATGCTTTATCTGAAGTGACCGATTTGGTTTGTCGCAGTGATAAAAAAATTAATATTCAAATACTTAACTACATAATTAAGCAAAAGGATTTATTAATTAAAGAATTAAGAAATAAAATAAATAATAATAATAATAAACGTTTATTGGCTTCATAACACAAATCAGATGCTATAAGAAATACCAAAACAAAAAAAAATAAAAATAAATTTTTCAAATTATTAGCAAATAAATCTATATTACAAAATAAATTAAATTAAGAAGCCAAATGGTTACGGGAACAGACTAGCTGCAACAGGCAACCGTCTGATTAGCTACCAATGTAACCACACCCGAACCATAAGTATAAGTCTGCACTTAAATCCTAGCACAGAGAAAATAATCAAAATTTAAAATTTTTAAAATTATTTAAAGAAAAGATTCCAAAACGCAACCTGAACAGAGCTTTCTGCTCCAGAAAAAAACAAGAAACTGATTGTAAAAAAAAAGAAATAAAGGCTCATGTAATATAATGGTCTGTAAATTAAAAAAAAAAAAAGAAAGAACTTACAACATTAACTTAATATTATGTTTAAATGTAGACAAAGAAGAAGTTTTAATTGTATCAGGTTTAAGTTTATTGTAAAACATGCATATGTTATAAGAAAACGATTTCTTAAATTGTTCCAGGTTAAAAGGTGGTAAACTTAAAGAATTCTTTCTTCTAATATTAATGTTATGCACGTCTGTTCTAAATCTAATTTTATTGTACAAGTATGGCGGTGTTTTGGTGGTCAAAATTTTATGATAAAAACATAGAGAATTAAGGACCCTTCGTTGCACCATTGACAGCCACCACTAATGTGTGAGAAATATGTTGGCGTTTTCGAATATTATAAATAAACCGTAAACAGCTGTTTTGCATCACCTGAACTCTCTTTCTATCTACATTATCCAAACACTTATTATAAACAACATCACAGTAATTAAAATTGGACAATATTAACGATTCGCAAAGGGTCTTTCTTGCAGATACATTTAAAATGTGTCGGTTAGCATAGAACAGCTTTAGAGTCGAATAAGCCTTGCTTAGAAGCATTGTTACGTGTTGTGTAAATTCTAAGATCAGAATCCATCAAAATTCCCAAATTGCTTATTTTAGCAACAACAGGAAGATATGTATTATTATGTGAATATTAAAGAGTTAGATACAATCTCTCGGTCTTTACGTCTGCCAAATAGAATAAGGGGAGCATTTATTTGTGTTGTGTATCATCCGCATAGAAATAGTATTTACAATATTTAATATGTTTATAAATATTAGAAGTATAAATAATGTAAAACAAAGGTCCCAGGATCGACCCCTGTGGCACTCCTGATTTAATGATAAGCGAGAAGGAAAATGAACCGTCTAAAGCAACAATTTGACTTCTATCCTTGAAATAATTTGAAACCAGTTGAAGAGCCACCTTCCCAAGACCTATGTAATGCAAAATAGAGATAAGCAATTTGTGGTTAAGGGTGTCGAAGGGAATAATCAACTAGAACCAGCGAAGATCTCACCAACATCAATAGATCGAAAAATTTCGTCCGTTACATCAAGTAATGTACCCGTGCAAGAATAACAAGAGCGAAATCCAGATTGATAGTCAGGAATGAAAGAGCCATCATTCAGGTAACGCCAAAGCTGTACAGATGCCAACTTCTCGAATATTTTAGAGAACACTGGTAATATACTAATAGGCCGAATATCTTCAAGAGCCGCGACCTTACTCTTCTTAAGTATAGGAATTAATTTAGCAATTTTCCAGCAGGAAGGAAATCACCAACAGAAAATATGGTATTGATAATATGGCGCATGTAATGTAATATATGAGGACAGCACATTTTAAGCATGTCGAGAGAAATGCCGTCTGACCCGGCTGCGCCCGAAGAGACAGAATTGATAACACGTTCGACGTCAGTTTCTGTTATGTCAACAAATTCAAAAACATCTGCAACATTTTCATGTAGGTTACTACTATAAAATTAAAAACTTCTGAATCAGGGTCATTTTCTATTTGAACTGAAGAAAAGTAATTATTTATTAGATTGGGATCACCAATATCAGGTGGCAGAGGGTAGCTTTTTTATTGGAATAAATGTTTAGTTTATTAAAAGATTTCCATACATCTCGGCGATCGCATGATTTAAATGCTGAACTTAAGAAACACTTTTTCCATTTTAACTGCAAAATTAACGTAATTTCTGAGTTGCTTATAGAAATTCCAGTCAACCAAGGCAGATGTTTTTTTGAATTTTTTATAAGCTTTATCGCGCAAGGATATCATAAACTTTATGTTATCGGTGATCCATGGTTTAAATGGTTTATGGAACTTTCGGGCGATAAATGGTGCATGCATGTCAAATAAAAGTGGCATATTATTATTGAAAAGATCTAATTTATCATCTATATTATTAATGTCAAAAATATGATACCAAGGAATAGCATAAAGATCGCGAAGAAAATACTCGCAATTAATATTTTTCAAATTCCTAAACGTACGCAGAATAGAGACACGCACTGGAATCTGTATCGAAATATTGCAGTAAACAAGGACATGGTCCGCAATATTGTGCACAGCAAGTACCCCAGAGTCCTCAACAGGTGCATCGACAAGACAAAAATTAGATCAATGAGGGTAGAAGAAAATTCTGTGATTCTAGTGGGTTGTACAATGATTTGTTTTAAATTAAATGATTTAATTAAAGTATTAAGTCTATTAAACAGATAACTGTCATGTTTTAAAACATCAATATTGAAATCTCCAAGGCAAAAATTTCATCCGAATAAAGATTAATAATTGAAAGTGATTCTTCGAATTTTCCCAAAAAAATTTGAAAGATTGCGACTAGGGCGATAAATAATTCCAATGCTTAATGTTTTATTATTAATTAAAATTTTTAACCAAAGTTGTTCCACGCTATCATTAATTTCGCCAATAACAACTGATACATTTTAAATATTTTTAACATATTCACCAACCCCGCCGCCACGATCGGTTCTACAAACATGGAAAAATTTATAATTGTCGATATATATGTTATCAACACAAAAATCTGGTGTAATCCAAGTTTCCGTTATACCTAGAAGATCGTAATTATTACAGTACAAAATTTCACTAATACCATTAAAATAGCAAGAATCGACCTTACATTGACATGAGCAAGTCTAAGAGACATACCTAATAAATCACTTTTCTAATGTTCATTAAAATTTAAATTTAAAATATATACGTAGAAAATAACTTAAGGGGTAAGCAGAAACTAAGATGAGGTTACACTCGAAATAAAGAAAAAAAAAATGTAAAATGAACACTTTAATAAGTAGCAAGTGATCAAGCGCAAAAAAGAAAACAACGAATAGGTTAACAAGTACGAGATCAAGAGTAGGTACGCTAAACCTAAAGGAATCTTGTATGACTGTGCTAGATATAAAAACTGAAGAGGAAAACATATATTGCTATCTATCAAATACTAAAAATTAAAAAAAAAAGAATCAGGGTAACATAACATTGTCACATTAGATAATTAATAATAATTATAATAATGCAAAATGGTTATGTGTAGTAAGATAACCACATTTTCTAAACCGATAAAGCAAAAATTTTCATATTTGAAAAGTATAAAGTTCAAAAATATTCTGTACAGGGTGAACAAATAAGAATGCAAAGTGTTATATCTCAGGAACTACTCATCGTAGAGACTTGCAGTAACAAATTTCATAACAAAAGTGGCCATAAGAAAAAACTGTAAATTATTTTTAAACTATTAAGATGGCCGCTAGGGGGCGTAGCCGCCATCTTCAATTTAAAAATTTGGATTTAGTCGGGTTTTTGCTATATTAACACAACAAATAAATAAATGCTTTTTATAGTTGAGGAAAATCCTCATCTTTTTCATTGAATACTTTTTTTCCTATCTCTAAAAATAAAGTGAAGAGAGGTCTTTGAAAATGCTTGTAAACAAATGCCAACAATTTCAAAATGGCCAAACATAATTTAATGAGCTTGGTGTGGTTGAAAAGAGCTTTCCTTAGGTTACAATTTTGACCGTACTTATGGTCATCGTAATTTTGCATGTCGCCGCTAGAGATCATTTTCCGAAATTAAAACTGAAATTGCGATTTTTCTCGAAAAACTTAAATGGAACGGTATAATTTTCTTATCATAAAAAATTAGTAAATATAAGCCCAAATAAGCTGATGAAATCCGCACCTCTATATCTTATTCCTAACCTAAAATATCTATATTTCGGTCAGATTTACAATTTTTTCTTAAAAATTTTGGATAAAAATTCTATATTCTAAAATTTATTCGAAAAGTGCGATGAATTGCAAGAAGAACAGAATAAATCTCATCTTCTTTACCACGACAAGGTCAAAAATCAGTCGATTTTTGAATAAAAAATAACAATGGACAAGGGTTGTTTTTTACGAGTAACTTTATTTTCTCTATCAAACTCAAAATCCGTAAAAAAACATAAATAACTTCGATAGTCATCAATTTAGTAATTTTATTGAGCAATTTTCAGTATAATTTAAAGGGCATAATTTATGCTTGGCACATATTAAAATTAAACTAGATAGGTAGGAAAAGGTAAATAATAAGTAGTAGGTCATGAAAAAGAAAAAACAAAAGATGGCAATATTTCAAAGAAACGTCAAATTTTATTTAGAGGTGTTACTTGCCCGCGTTACAAACTTTAGGTAAAATGCCTTCTACAAACGACGAATGCGTTGATATGATTGCCGTTTATTTTGAATGCTTTCAAAATGCGGCATTAGCTCAAAGAATTTATAGTGCTCGTTATCCAAATCGGCGATTTCGCGATGCAAGAATTTTTCCTCGCTTAGTTCAGCGTTTGCGTACTACTGGTAGCTTTCGTTCCACATTTCGCAGACGTAGCAATGGAAAAACTGAGAAAAATGTCATAAACGTCTTGGCCTACATTGAATTTAATCCGCATATTAGTATGAGAGCTTTATCTACCGCCTTAGGCATATCTCGGTCTACGGTTTAATATATTTTGAAAGATCATAGGTAAGTTCTAATGTATAAAATAAATAACTAAATAACAATAAGTATACTACCATCTAACTACCATTACTACCTACTAACTACTATTAACGAACTACTACTACTATAAACCAACTAACTACAACAACTACTAACCCCTATTATCAACTACTACTATAAATTAGTTATGTTAGACCATATTGAAATATACTGTTTTTGTTTTTAGACTTCGACCCTATCATTTAGTGTTACACCACAGTTTAAGTGAACAAGATTTTGATTATCGATTAAATTATTGCCACTGGATGTTAAACTAAGGAAAGCTCTTTTCAACGACACCAAGCTCATTAAATTATGTTCGGCCATTTTGAAATTGTTGGCATTTGTTTACAAGCATTTTCAAAGCCCTCTCTTTACTTTATTTTTAGAGACTATAAAATACATTTATTTATTTGTTGTGTTAATGAAGCGAAAACCCGACTAAATCCAAATTTTTAAATTCAAGATGGCGGATACGCCCCCTAGCGGCCATCTTAATAATTTGAAAATAATTTCCAGCTTTTTCTTATGGCCACTTTTGTTATGAAATTTTTACCGCAAGTCTCTACGATGAGTAGTTCCTGAGATATAACACTTTGCATTCTTATTTGTTCACCCAGTACAATAACGTATGAAGTTAACAAGTAGATACTAACAAAGGTAGTATCAATCAATCATAATTAATGAAAAATGATTTCTCTATATGAACGTAACTTACAGAGTTTTAAGAAAGTCTTTTTTGATTAACTGTTACATAGATAACACACTAAGGTCACTTTTCTTAGCTATTTTAAATATTTTACCTTTATAATTAGTATAAATATTACCCCCAAACGTCCACACATTTTTATTATCTAATTTAAGTTTTGTTTTAGTCTGCGTTAATAAATCAGCTCTAGCTTTGGAGAGATCTTCAAAAATTGTGATTCCAGTACCACGCAACAGTTTTTTATTACGAAATATTTCATTTCTGATATCACGTCTCACGTACCGCACAATGATTGGTTTTGTTTTCCCTTCACGACCTGGTAGGCGATGACAGGTGTCAATCTGATTCTCATCAATAACTAGGCACAGTTTCCTTTCAAACAAGTTGACAAGAGTGATGTTGAGATTTTCTTTGTTTTTCTTCTTTTAGACCGAGTATTCTAAGATTATTTGCCCTAGAATATTGCTCCAAGCTTTCAACTCTGTTCAAGAGTGCACTTTCCAAGAAACACACCTTTTCTTCTAACACCTTGACCCGTTCTTCGTACACTTCGCGAATTACTTGGGTCGCAGTTTCAACAATTCTTTTAATGAACGATTGGTTGTTTATTATTTTTTCGATGGCTTTTTCAATTTTCTCATCATCATTTACTTCGGCTTTAGATGCATACTTACTTGAGGAACATGTTGATTTGCTAAAAAACTTTAAGCAACCTAATTCAGGTGGCAAGAACATTGAAAATGGACAAACATTTAAGAGCGTTAGTACAGACTACATGGCAAATATGGGAAACTGTAATTATTCTGGAAAAACTGATAGTTATGCTAGTACAGCGGCACTTCGTACGACTGATAACTTAAAATTTTGAGGACGTTTCAAAAGATAAAATTTCTAAAAAAAATGATATAATCTTCAAGGAAAATCTGAATAATGAGCTTTTAAGTGTAGAAAGTCAAGCAATCTGTGATAGTGTTATCAACCTTACAAAGGACTTGCAAATTAAACAGGATTCTGAATTAAGTGCAGGTAGAGCCGATGATGAAAAAAATGAACAGTGGACAACTGTAAAATATAAGTTTAAAAAATTATACATATTGTAGTAGGAAGTAACATCACTGCAGTTTCAAAAATGATATCCCCGCATGTGTACAGACTTAATCCAAAAACTGAATTAGTTGATTTCACTAAGTATGTTAAATGCAAGTTTCCGGAAGCCAATTGCACATCTCTTCAGTCTAAACATCCAGATCACTACTCTTCGTTTAGAGTAGATATATACGCATCTAATTTTAAATCTGAAATGGAACCCACGGCTTGGCCAACAGGAGCTTGCATTAGCAAGTTTTTTCACATGAACAGACTGTCAAAAGAGAAAAAATAACTGAAAGTCCAGAGTATGTCAACATTAAGAAAATTAATTTTACTCCGTATTTAATCTTGCTAAATGTTCAAACTTTAAATTCGGACAAAGTCGACAATTTAATAATCGATATTTGTCCATTTCCTAATCTGAACTTTTTATGTTTAACTGAAATTGGTTCAGTGATTAACTGCCATTTTCCTGAATTTTCTTTAATTAGTTTTTATATTAGGTCTTCTTTTAAATGTGGAGGTGTAAGTATATGAATCAGGAACGATTTCATTACAAATGTTAGCAATGTTAAACCTATTGATTTAAATATGTTTTGTTCAGACAAAGATTGTAAAATTTGTGCTGTTTGATATCAGGTTAATATGGTTAATTATATAATATTAGTTTGTTACAGATCTCTTTCTGGTAACATTCCTCTGTCTCTTGACACAATTTTCTACGTTCTTTCGTCTGTACACAAAACTAGTGTTAACTTAATTTTATGTGGCAATTTCAATATAGACGCCTATACCCCAAATAGTGAATATACCAGACTCACGCAGGTATTATCGTGTTTTAACTTAAATAATGTTGTAAGTTGGCCAACTAGAGTTACTCTTTCCTCGAGCAAGACTAGTTAATTTTCCTATTTGTGGCGGCCCCATTTGTTGTGTTGTGGATAATGTGATTTCTGATCACCGCTCTGTTTTTGTCCATTTACATAGTAATAATGACGAAGTACAACATAAATTGGCAATTAAAAGATGTTTTTCAAGAAATAACATTCAGAAATTTGATAATGCTTTATTAAATGAAAATTGATCTTGCTTATACCAATTATGTGATGCTGATGATGCTTTTGATTACTTTATTGAAAAAATTTTAAAAACATCTAGCTGTAAACTAAAAGACTCGTTTATATTAAGTCGTGCACATACAGCACTATTGCCTTGGTAGAAACAGGCTAAAAAGCATCATACAATTTTGGTAAATAATACGAAACGATTTTATTATCAAAACAATATTGCAAGTTCTTGCAATCCCAATAAAGCTGCTTGGGATGTTGTGTTTGACTTGACTGGATCCAAAAAGATAAATAATCATAGCATAAAGGTAAAAGGAAAAGCTACTGACAATCCGCAAACCATAGCTAACGCTTTCAATATTTTTTTTTTCATATGTATTCAATAAAATTATAAAGAGTGTATCCTGCGAGACAAATCTTAGTGGTCCCAAATTAATGGATGTATCAGCAGAATGTTTAAAATTGTCCTTTTACTGTTGATGAATTCTACAATTTAATCAGGTTTAAATTAAAAAATAAAAAATCAGCGGGCGTAGATGAAACACCCCCTTCCTTCTAAAACAAGTACTACATGTTGTTGCTTCACAATTAACTTTCTTGGTTAATTTATCATTTTGTACGGGACTCTTTCCGAAAATATTGAAACTTGGTAAAATTGTACCAGTGCATAAGAGAAATTACCCTCAGGACGTACAAAAGTATAGACCTATTACTCTTACGTCGGTGTTTTCTAAAGTCTACGAATTTTGTTATCTGAGCAGACTATTGTCTTTTCTTAATGATGATAACATTATTTCCGATTTTCAACATGGTTTTAGACCACAAAGATCAACCAATACAACTATTTATTCATTTCATGATAAGTTAATTAATTTAATTGATAAATGTGAAAACCCCGTTGGAGTATTTTGTGACCTAAGCAGGGCTTTTGAATGCGTTGACTTTGACATTTTACTGAACGAATTGACCAAATATGGTATTGTGGATATAGCTGCTAACTGGCTGAGTTCATTTATAAGGGGGCGTAAACAGTACGTTGCCATTGAACACAATTTGAATGGTACAAAAAAAAACAGTAACTTCGGATTATAAAGACATAAAAGTAGGTGTTTCTCAAGGACCCATTTTAGGTCCTCTTCTTTTTATACTTTATATCAATGAAATTGACAAGGTTACTACATCTGCACATCCTACACGTTATGCAGATAATACTTCTTTAGTTATATCTAATCTAATATGATCTGTTTTGGAACAACAATGTAATTATGTCTTAGAAAATTTAAGTCAATGGTTCAGCTCTTATTTAATTCTGCTTAATCCAGACAAAACCTGTGCAGTTAGATTTTGTAACAGACAAAGTAATTGCAATGACTTAACTTTCACATACAGGGTAAAACAATTGCAACTTATGAAAGTGTCAAATTTTTGGGTCTCCATATTGATAAGTGCTTAAGTTAGAGAATGCATTGTACACAGCTAATATGTTTATATCACGCTTGTGTTGAGTCTCGTATTAGGTATGGCATTTGTTTCAAGGGATCGTCTCCTCATTCAAAATTGGTTTTTATAAAACAAAAACGTACATTGAAATGTATAGTTGGTGCCTCTAGAATGCAAAGTTGTAATCCTATTGTTAGCCAATTAAAAGTAATATTAACACTTCCTTCCCTATATATTTTTGAACTTTGCTGTTATGTTTATAGTAACAAAAATAATTTCCAGTTGAATAATGACATTCATCATTTTAATACTAGAATTAGAAATGATTTTTTTCTTCAAGCGTGCTAAAATATGAATTTTACTATACCGCATTGAATATATAGAACGACTACATTATTTTACGGCGTACAATAATATTATTATTTTACGCTCAATTAGTAACTTAGTTTGCCGGTAGAGGTATTAGCACTTTTTAAGCAGAAACGCCATTTAAAATTTAAACTTTTAAAAATGTCGCAAATTGAAGGAACCTAAAATAAAACAAATCGCCGATGCCTTAGTTGAAAATTTGATCCCCTACAAATCGCGCAAAATATATGATTTTGCTTACAATAAATTTTTGAAATGGGCGCAAGAAAATAATATAATAAATTACACAGAAAATGTTATGTTAGCGTATTTTTCCCATTTGGCGGAAACTATGAAAGTTCGTCATTATGGGCACAATATTCCATGCTAAAGTGCCAATTAAATATTAAACATGACATAAACTTAAAAATTACGCAAAATTAATTTCCTTCTTGAAGCGCCAAGCTGATGGGTATTAACCAAAAAGCAAAAGTTTTCTCAAAAGAACATTTTAATAACTTTTTACAAAATGCGCCAAACAATGAATATTTGGCCATGAAGGTAATTTCAAATATAACTTTTTCAATCGCTAAAGTAGATACTATTTTCTTAGATCGTATTAATATTCGGAGTCAGTGGGGCATGTCGTTGCGACGAACTAGTCAATTTAAGAATACAGGATATCGAAGACCTGGAACGTATAATACTAGTAAAAATCCTAATACTAAAACGAATAAGTCACGGACATTTACCATAGTTGGAGATTTTCATTTAAATTTATGTAGACAATATATGACACTTCGACCTAATGACATCAACATAACAAGATTCTTTTTAAAATACCAAAATGGTAGATGCCCCCGTGTCGTTATGGGGATAGGGGACGATTGAAATATAAAGAACCTGTCACGTGACCTGCGCCGTGAACAAAATGAAACGGACGAGTCTACTGTTCACATTAAGGGCAACAACGAAGTGTATTTCGTAATTTCGTTTGTAGTGTTATTCAAATTATACCCTAGTTTAATAAATACATTTATAGTAAGGTATATTTTTATGATTTGCGTTGCAGATTGATTCACGTGACAGGTTCTTTACATTTCAATCGTCCCCACATAAAATTTCAGGTATACCAAAACAAGTGGCAACTTTTTTAAAACTACCTAATCCAGAGGAATACACTGGTCATACACTGCGACGAATCTCAGCTACATTGTTAGTTGACAATGGTGGAGACATTACCACTCTAAAAAGACACGGTGGATGGAAATCTAACAATGTAGCTGAGGGATACATCGAAGACTCATTTTCAAACAAACGTTAAATTGCCTATAGAATATTAGGGTGCGATGAAGGTAACACATCTACCGTAACATCAGGTGATCTTGACAGGCCTAGTACTTCCACCGCAACATCGAGCATATCCCAGTCAAGTGAATATGAAATCCATCACGACTATAATGACGTCAATGTCAGTTCTTAAACAGCAAGTAGTGGATTAAATATTATTAACTCGATATTACAAAATTGTACCTTTAATATTACTATAAATAAGAAATAGGTATTTTTCCACTATATAGTTACTACAAAAGAATGTTTGTTTTAAGTTTTCATCTGAAATAAGAGTTAATTATTATTATTGTTGTATTGTTAAATAATTATAGCTTTCTTTCTTACTCTACAAATTAATACAAAAATTTTCCTTTTACAAACCGTGTTAATACACACAACAAAACCTCAATTACTTCAAGAATTTGGTTTTTTACGCTTGAAGAAAAATAGTATATGCTACACGGAGTCGAACGCCTTTTGTGTTTCGCAAAGTATTTTGCGGCCTCAGCTGCGCTTCGGCCGCAATACCTTCGCTCAACACAAAAGAATGCGTTCTACTCCTAGTAGCATAATATACTATTATATACCACAACATAAAAGTTTGGAGGGTGTAAACTCGCCTAATCATCTGGATCTTAAACTATTTAACTGTTTACCTGATGCAGTGAAGTTTAGGTCTAGCATTGCTGTGTTTAAGAAAGAATTAAAGATCTACCTCATAGACAAATGTATTTATAACCTTCTGGTAAACTATTTTGGGTTTTATATAAGTATTATTTAATTTTTATATTATTTATTTTATATTTACATATACTATTATTTGACAAATTCCTATAAAATTCTATGTCAATTTTCTGGAAATAAATTCATTTATTATTTTTATTATTTTATGTATGACGTATATGTTGCATTAATAAAAAAGGACATTGTTAAATAAATCAAAGGTAGAGAGCTATTTACATTCATATGCGTTGTGTATCTTTCCAAATTTTTCAGTCAACGCTTATAGTATTAGACAACGATTAAAAAAATACTAACATACAGCTAAAAAAAGACCATAAATTTATAAACAAACTCAACATAAGCAATTCTAAAAGTAGAATGTGTAACGTTAAAAGTTTGCGTTTGAGTACCTGCCATATTTGAGAACCGCTGTAACAAATTCCTTAAGCATTTTGGCGGGTATTGCGACCACTTTAGATTAAAAAAGCAAAATGTCTATTTTACAATAAAATGTACAATTTATGATATTTAATTACAACAAAAACCAAAATACAAATAATTCTAAGTAACACTCTGTATCTCTTACCGTTTCCAAGATTCCAAGATATAGTGACATTTGAAACATTTTGGCAACCCTAAAATAATTGACAAGTGACATAATTAGTTTTAAGCCAAGTTTAACCATTGACTAAAATCCGTTGTTGCCAACTTCGTATCGTGTTCAATACTGCAATTATGTACTTACAAATTACGATCTTACAATCTCATAGTAGCTGAACATTTTTCAAGTCGGAATTATTTGCAAGTCTGTCAATTTTTTTAAGGTTTGTTTGTAAGGATTTACGAGAACCCTTAAATACTTACGAGAATCTTTAGCGTACAGCAACACATAAAACTGCAATTTTTTACGCTACGATCTTAAGATCGCTACGATTTGTACACAGAATTGCAGTCTAAAACGCACAAAGACACAGTGTACTTAAAAAGTTACTTAGCATTGTGCCTACGTATATGTTTTAAAGGTGGGAGTAAAAAGAATCTATTTATTACCTGCAATTTAATTTTCATCTCATTTATTCCACACCGATCGATTGTGATAACAGAATAAACATTAATTGTAAAAGTTGTAGGTAGCTATAATTAACAAAGTCATTGAAATTTCAATTTTAACCCAAACATTAAATCAATTCTAGAAAACTGCGACGTTTAATGATATTTTAATAAAAACGTTTTCATTTCTTAAAAAAACGAATAAATCAGTTCACAGAATTTTGATACAAATAATCAATCATGCGTTTGTGTAACGCAGGCAACAGGGGATAATTACAAGTACGAAGAAGGTTGTTAGCAATTTTCTCTAGAGCAAATTAATTTGTCAAAAAGATATTTATAGAATTATTTTATTAAAAAATTAATATCAAATTGTTTAACTTATTACTAGGCGGAAATTATTTTTGAATAAAAGAAATAGTTTTAAATGTTTAGAACCAATTAGTAGTGCTTAAAAATGTTGAATTCAAATTTCACAATTTTTTTTGTAATTTAAAGAACATATAACTTACATGAATTCTTGTTAATTTTATATTTAAATATATATGTAACATTAGATTAAAATTTTAACGAGAAGTTGTTATTACCAGACAAACCATCATATGGGTTAACATGAATGTAGCGAAAACAGCCCCTTGGGTTTAAATATTATTCTACGTTTATGCAATTGGGCGAAATTTATATCTTGAACAATTGTTTTTAGCGAATTTTAGACATTAAAAAAGTTCGGGGAACAACATTAATGAAAATGATAATAATTAATCACTATAAAATAAACACGAGTACTGCTGAGCTGTCATACATTTTTTATCTGTTTAATTAAATACATGGCACCTACACTCTCTCTTCAAGCACTTGCAGAGCAATATTAAACGTCTACGAACGCTTGCACGTTCGTCAGAACTGCACAAAAAACATTAGTTAATTTATCCAATTCATATACGTAATGTATGTACTTAGTATCGTATTTAGTATTCTCAAAATGTGGTATTTGAAATAAACATTTGCTACAAGATGTTAATTAATGATCTTCATGTAGTGACACAAGACTTTTACTTATAAAGTCAATAATTTCGTTCTATAAAAACAAATGGTCATAAAAAATGCACCTTAAATGCATATTGATGTAACATCAAATTTGACAACTCATTGCAGCTTACACTGTGAATTAGAAAATAATGAACAAAGCAGTATAAAAAAAAATACATGTAAATAAATTGGATGAAAATCAATTAACACGCTCTGTATAATATTTTAGGTAAATGTGTATTATTTTCGGATGTAAGTAAGCATTCTTCAGAATCATTTACTATGATGATAAGGAAACTTGGTAAGGATAGTTATTCATCTATAGTTTGTAAAAATTGTCAACACTGCATTAAACTTTGAAGCAACCCACAATACATCAATGTTTTTTTTTCTATACACCGTAAAGTTTAAGTTCATTCAAATCATAATTATCGTAATCCTTCATGTGACGTTTTGCGTTATCGCTTAATACCGGTTTCAAGATAAGTTTGTTTGAAAGATGTAATTCAAAAATTTACTAATTCGAAATACTTCAATAACGGACAACATATTTAATTACACTCGAGTGTAATTAACTGCCTTAATAAGTCGTTCGAAAAAGTTTTAAAGAACCTATTTTTTTCAGACTCCATTTTATTTTTATACTGTCAACGTAAAAATCCAAATGAGGTTTTTCAATGCACTCCGTTCGGAAAAGGTTGCGTTTTCACAGCGGTACTATTGGTAGTTCTATACCTATAGAAAAATAGTGATAACGTCAAGTTCACCTATTTTATAAATAAAATTGTTTGTTATTTGCTTTTTCTTTTAATTCCGTAATAACTAGTTTGTAGATCACAACCTGAAACTACATAAGGAATAATTGAAATGTAATTTTCTCGCACCACCAACGTGATTTTTCGTAACTGCTGTGTAAAAAGGACTTGTCCACTTTAAGAAATAAATGTTTGAATAAATTAATGCTTTTCCCGATTATTTCTTTTTGTTATCGATTTTTTCCCTCTAATTACATTAATGATAACATTCTATAATATTTTACTAACCGCACAAAGAGAAATTACTTTTCTGATAACAATTGTGATTTGAACTCAACATTTGAAACCTTAAAACATAGGAAAAAACAGAGGAACTATTAGTGCATTGTTGGTTGCTTTAAAGAGGGTCATTTAATATGTCACTGTTTGTACACTCATGAAATTTAAAACTTGGACACCACAATTTCTGTAAACAAAAGTTTGCACATTGTGAAGCGGGCTTAAGGGTATCATTTACAATTCTAACAGCAGGTAGTCTCAGCAGGGGTTATCTTATAGAAGGACTGTAGAATGAATCATTACACTAAGCACGTTTTAGAAAATAGGTAATTTCCGTTGCTTACTTAATTTTTTTCTTTAAAGAATATATTTGAAGGTATCGCTAATTAAACACCATAGCTCGATTAATTATCGAATCAAAATTTTGTTTAGGAAATGTTTACAAAATAAAATTAGAAATAATTTTGATTTAAAAACGTCTACAAGCAATAACTTTTAAATTAAATCAAAAACTAAACATGGTTATTTGGGTTGACTGATTATTACTTATTTTTAAATAAATCTAACCTACTAATTATTGTAAGTTATTAAAAAAAATCATTAAACTCTATTCATAATATTTAGTCCTTACAAAATGTATATTTTATGACGTTTCATTTTTTCTGTAGTTAATATAAAAAGTGAAAATAAAAACTAAGGCAATTCTTATTGTCAACGTATATATTTAGTTTTTTGACAAGAATTTATTACATAATTATAATTAAGATACCAAGTTATAGTTTAAAATTAAATGAAAACGTTTTTTTTAAATAAAGGTATTACTATATAAATAAATATAAGAAATCAATAATGGGTGTGACCTCCATTATTATTGATACATTCTTGGAGGCGTCTGCTCATTGACGCTATCAAGGTATCAATATAATTAATATTAATCGTTTCCTATGCGGTATCAATGGCTGCAATTAGTGCATTACGGTTTACTGGTATAAAATTTGGCCCTTGTTGTCTTCGGATAACAGCAAGTATTCGAGCCCAAACATTTTCGATAATGTTAAAATCTGGGCTTTTGCTGGCCAGGGTAACAGCTCCAAGTTATTTGCTTGTATCCAGTTGCGCACAACCTGCGAAGTATAGGGTCATCATATCCCGATAGTTAATTATCGAATGTTCCAAGAAAATATGTGTAAATAGTAAATGGAATCTACTAACGTAACGTTAAGTCGTTAATTATAGTTACATAACTCTCCTTTCATAAGATATAGTTCATATTAATATGCTTATTGTAAAGCTTCGTACACACCTGAACAACAAGAAAACATGTTGAACCTGAGAATCACCACTTTGGTTTCCGGACCTGGTCATCAAGACCCACCCGGATAATTAGGAAAAAATCTACAACACAATTTCACAAAAACACAATCACATTACACACTTAATTAATATTATTACATGTGAATACTAGGGTGGGTAAAGGTTGGCATGTTTAGGTTTTAGTGGTTTTCCTAAACCTTGAAGTAAATGCTTTGCCAAGACGAACTAATCCACAATTGCACACGGTTTTGCCACTACACTGTACAGGTTTATACTGATCTTCTGGGGCACCATACATAACACTTACATCACAATACAATATTTAAAATGTACCATACGATTAAATTAAATTGATTCTTTGAATTTTGGATTATTAAGACTTTTATTAAATAATATGCTTTGTAACGACCCCTTGATTGCAAATCTTCTTTCTGAATCTTTGATGGAGACAGATATTTTTGAAAAATCAAATGGATTTTTTTTAAAGTGGTATTATATATTTTCTTCAATATAAATTCTGCGATCTTGCTGAATGCTTGAAGAATAGACGATAGTGTAATAAATAAAAACCTTCAGTAATTTCAAAGTCACTGTGGCATAGAAGCTAAGTTTCTATTGAAAAAACTTTTTCTACTTATACACATTAAAGTAGGCTTTTTATCAGTTATCATTTTCATCTCTAATAGTGTGTAACTTACGCTTTAAAATTATGGCAATAAAATTGATAAAAATTTGTATGATCTATGTAATATTATCATTTTCACTAATATTAAACTAAGCAGTGAAAAGTTCCGACTTATTTTAAACCAATTTGTTTTTTTTTTAATTACTTTATTATTTATTATTTTATTCAAGTAATGCTAATGCATCTGTACAAAGTGTTTTTGCATATGCTCCCTAACCAGCTAATTTTGGAATAACATTATTCCTTATTTTCATTTTTTGTTCACCTTTTTCTAAATGAATGTTGTAAATTAAAAACGTATCTAAAAGTTACTCCAGATAAACTGCGTTACAATTATAGTTCAAATTTGTATTATTAAAGATATCATTAAGTTTTCTACTTTTTTCTCTATTGCCTAAATGAAAACAAGAAACCCTTGTCTTTTTATGATTGGCTCATAATCGCTATTTTTTTAAAATAATTTTCCATAATACTCAAATCATCAGATAACTTTTTTTCAATTTCTGATAAAAATTTTGAATGTAGAAACAAACCATAGAGCGTTGCACATATTGTGGAGGATTATCAATTAACAAAGTTTAAAGGAGGGTTTGTAAACATTTACAATTTAACGAATAAAGCTGTATTATGACTTACTAATTTGAAGGACATCCAAAATTAAACAATATTTTTTATTCTCTGTCCTGATTATCTGTTATTTCTCTTATTTTGTGTGTGATTCCTTTATCCTACTATTTTTTGTCATTATCGTGACTAGCGCTTCGACCGGTCGTCATGCAATGGATGTACTGTTATATTTCATGTTCTTATTTACCTTTTATAATGTTTACACACTTAATCAATATTATTACACCTAAATACTAAGGTGGTTAAGGGTTGGCATGATTAGGTTTTGCGGTTTTTCTAAACCTTGAAGTAAATGCTTTGCCAAAACGAACCAATCCACAATTGCACACGGTTTCGTCACTACACTATACAGGTTTATACTGATCTTCTGAAGCTCCAAACATAACACTTACATCACAATACGATAATAATAAAAATGTACCATACGAGTGCATAAATAGATAATTTATTTTATTTTTTGTTTCGTAGAAAAAATTGTATTTACTACTCGAGATGACTTCTGTTTATCTTTTGTAGTAAAATTTTATATTTTTTGTTAATGTTGATTTTTTTGGTTTTAAATATTTCTCCTGTAGAGTAAGTTAATGCTGGTGGAAGTGGTAATAATTGATATTTTTAACTTATCGCCATATCTACTTTTCTTCGAAACAATATTCCCAATGATCGACCGAAAATATCACGATCTATTCGGATTGTGGTATGTTTGCCATCACTTTTATTGTAAAATTTCTTCAAACATTTGCTAGAAAAATTAAATATTTTACTACTTTTAATAGGTCTCTTGAATGTTCTCAATGACACACTTTTCAATAAATTTACTTTTTTTTTCTTTATCATTTATCCTTATACTTAATAAAAATCCTAGAGTTTCATCAGAAACATCTTTATAAGGCACCGTATTTAATAAATTAGCTGGAGTTTTGATTTGAGCTAAAAGTATTCACAAATTTTTCAAATTTATTGTGGTTCCTGGGTATTCTGTTACCTTACAATTTATGAGTAAGGTTTTCTGGCTCTATACGATGTCTGCATTCTTTTAATTTGGTGATTGTTTTTGTTTAAATACTTTGACTTAAAGCCCATCGCTGTTTGGTCGATATCGAGTTGGAATAATGATATACAAAGTGGGATAGTATAGTATGGCAGTATGCTATGCGCAATAGTTTTGGCAGTTTCTAAGCCCTCATAGCAAAATATTTTTAAACGAACCTGTCATTAAAATTCATAAAATGAAAAAAAAAGCGTTTACTGAAGAACTCCACATTGCCCCGATAAGTGAAAATAAAATTGCGTTTTACGTAAAAATGATTCAAACAAAAATTATAGCCGATAGAATTTCCAACAACTTTTTTTCCTCAACTTTTTTTTGTAAACTTGGTATTGGCGGAGATATTGTTATAACAATTAGTGTCACGTGATTAATATATTTCAGTAATTATTTATTGGATCAAAAAATAGTTTAAACAAAAATTGTAAAAAAAATGTGTAAAACGAATATTTTTCTAAATATTTAAAAAATTCGAAAATCTGTGTAGTTTATCGGCTTTTTTGGCTACATAGAATATGCCCAAAATCTAATCAGATCCGCGGAATTATAAATAAATTTTTATAAAAATCGAACGGGTGGTTTTCTTCATATCTTGTTTATATACGAACATATTTTTTTTTGCTTTATTATAAAAGTATAGATATATTTCAGTAATTCCTTATTGGATCAAAAAATAGTTTAAACAAAAAATTGTGTATAATTAAACTTTAAACAACTTTTATTTGAAACAAAAAAGTGTAAAATAAATAGTTTTCTAAATATTATAAAAATTTGAAAATCTGTGTAGGTTAATGGCCGTTTTGGTTACATAGATTATACCCAAAAACTAATCAGGTCTTCAAATTATAAATAAGGTCCTTGTACAAACTTTTATAAAAATTGAACGGGTGGTTTCCTCAATATCTTGTTTACATACGGACGAACGGCCGGCTGTCGGACATAAAACTTTTTTTGCTTCATTATAACATATTGACTCTAATTCGTTGGAAAAAGTGAAAAAAAGGGGTGTTAAAATGTTCGGTTTGGAAATCGTCGTATAACTATCTTATTTCATAAGAATAGTATATTTCATTAGAGTCCAGAAAACGAGCTTTTCCGTGCGCGCGTGACAAATTCCGTGTGAGGCGAAGCCGAACACGGGAAGTCATCAAGCGCGGGAAAGCATTTATGGACGTGTAATGAACGATACTTTTCATTATACCTCTCTGGAAAAAAAGAAAGCAAAAAATATACACATTATTACAAACCTTTATTTTTAAGTATGAACGAACAAATACATACAACATGTATCTTTAATTTTTATCAAATGAAATATTTATTGTGCAATTTGTGTTGTTATAAATATGCAATCCGTTAGTAGCCAATTTATTTTGTAAAATTGTAGTTGATGAAGTCGAAGGTACTGTATTAGTATTTATTTCTTGATCTGCTCCAATAACAATGGTTTCTGATTTTGACGTTGGATTTTGTACCTGACTAAACAATTTACGAGAAACTTCCACCTTTCTGTTTACCGATTCTTCGATATAGCCTTCAGCTACAGTCGAAGAATGCCAACCACCATGTCGTTTTAGAGTAAGCAAATCCCTCCGCTTTCGACTAATATAGATGCTGATGATCGTCTTAGGCCGTGTCCTGTATATTCTTCAGGATTTTGTAGGTTCAGATACTCTGCAATGTGTTTTGTTACACCACTTATAGTGTGACAACCTGCATGTTGTGCATAGCATCTACCATTGCGGTATGCAATAAATAATCTTCTACTATGCATACTTGTAGGTCTTAATTTAACGTATTTACGATATAAACTGCACGGATCAAAAGGACATCCTTCCTTTGTAATTGTGAAGCTTCTTGATTTGTGATTTTGCCATCTCGAAGGAATACCACCAAAAAACGGTCATTGTCTTCTACGTCTTCCAAAGTTAAACGAATCAAGTCATCTCTTCGACATGCTCCGAAAATACCAAATGTTAAAATTACTTTAGTTAACAACCACTTTTCATCTGGTGCTTCAAGTATGAATTTAGTGACTTGATCTGCAGTTAGTACTTTGGACTTTTTTCGGTGTGTAACCAACACTTTGTCGTTTGAGAAACGCAGTAGTTTTTGGCAAATTAGTAACATTAAAATTTTCTTTACTGCCAAACAACTTTTTACCATTGAAAATCGACTCCATAAAGTTGAAGCTTTCATAGATTTTGCTTTGTCGGACAAATAAACGAGAAGAATATCATCACTTACTGTGTCAATCTTCTTTTGTTGACGCCACTTGCAAAATAGACGGTACTCATTCTCATATCTTTCGCAGGACCTCTTGGGCAACAATCCTGCACTTATTATTGCCGCTTCACGTGATATTTCTTCTTCTGGAGAAATCATTTGATAAATACTTTGAACAATAATTCTAAACACTAAAATTGTCACACAATACAAAGCGTTGTTTAGTGTTGCTAAGGAAACTAAACAAAAAGTCAACAAATGTTTTTTTTTACTAGTAGCGCACGGAAGTTTTCCCGTGCGGGCGCACTGGAAAAGTCGATTTTCGGTGCCCCAAATAAGCATGTAAAGATAGTGTTTTCAGAGAGTATAATGAAAAACGGTTTCCGTGATATTAGAAAAATTTTACGTCTTATTATACAATTCAGATAGGTGTGCCAGGATTTTCCGGCAAAAAAAAAAATTATAGGCCAGTTTTTTTAAAAAAATTTATGAAATTTGATCCAATATCTGCAATGGCGGCAAAACATTATGAGCATTTAATAATACATTAATTTATTTCCAAAAAAAATCATCCCAAAAAAAAAATTTCTTTTTCTAAAAAACTTTCTTTTTCCCTTTTTTTAAATTTTTTCTCCCCTTTAAATTTTTTGTTTTTTTTTTTGTTTTAAGTCTTAAAAACTAAAATTATTTTAAACTCTCTTTTTTGTCTTTCTGTCGTTTGTTTGTTGTGGTTAGCTTCTTCAATTAAAAAATAAATTAAACCAATTATATTTCAAATTTTATTTTTTCGTCTTTGTAAAATGTTTAAAAAAAATTATAAAAACCTAAATAAAAAAAAAAAACAATAAACCCCTCATACCATTATTATTAACTAAAAAAAAATTTCTTCTGTTTTTTATTATTATAAAAAATAATAAGATTTTTTGTTTCCTCAAAAAAAACTTAAAAAATTTCAGTTAAATTAAATTAGTCAATCAATCAATCCAATCAAAAAATAATTCCTCCCAGCTCCTAGATTCCCAAAGTGGTCCAGGTGGACCCCAGGGGTCCACGGGAGCCCGATAGGGGTCTACGCTTGCGTGGAAAAAAATGGGGTCCACAACTCGTTAACGGGGGTCTATAAAAATGTATTAGGTGACCCGACTTGACTTCTCCTATGAATAAGGGAGACAATAATATATATAGGCAGACAATATTATAAGAAGCTTGACTTCTCCTATGAATATAGGAAGACAATATTATAAGAAGCTCAGCAATTGTTTTTGTAAGAACTTGCATATTCCATATTCAGAAAGAGCGTGTCAAGACTCGCCGATGCCGCGCCGCCCGCCCGCCTAGTTAAAGTCGTGTCTGAACTTGCATGAACTTGTTGGATTTTCTTTAATATAAATACGAATGCGAATGATAAACATTACTCAGTTGTTTCCGGAATTTCAAAAAGAAAGTGTACCTATATAAGTGTTCACCAGTGACGGAAGTAGTTTTCAGACTTTTGAAAATTAAAGTGAATTGATATTATTGTTTGCCAGTGTTGGAAAAGTAAGTACCTACCTATCTATTTGTTAGCAACTTGTATCTTAAAAGCCACTTCTATTATGTTTGTTAAATCATTTTAAGATTACTTAACAAACATTTTTCATATTTACAGGTAAGTAATTGATACGAAACATGGCTGAATCTAAGAAGAAGTGTCGACAGTACAGTGTTGAATATTTGAAATTTGGTTTTCTTCCATCAAATACAGACAAGCGATTGCCCATGTGTCTTTTATGCAACAAAGTCTTGAGCAATGACTCTATGAAACCATCGAAGCTGGAAGATCATCTAAGAAGGTGTCATCCTGACAAAATAGGTAAGGATTTGAAATATTTCCAAACATTGAAGGAAAAGTATGAAAAGAGACCCACCGTGCATAGTATGTTCGCTTCAACGTCTGAAAGCAACGACGATGGCTTGCGGGCATCTTACAATATCTCATTACTTATAGCAAAATCTGGGAAACCGCATACCATTGGAGAGGAGTTAATTTTGCCTGCTGTTGAAGAGGTCTTAAAAACTGTCCTGCACAAATCTTCATTTGACATACTTAAAAGAATTCCTTTGAGTAACAACACTGTACAAAGACGTATTGATGAAATGAGCTCTGATGTTGAAAGTTTCTTGTGTAATTATCTGCAAACAACTCATTTTCTATTCAACTGGACGAGTCAACTTTACCTGGCAATGAAGCATTATTATTGGCATATGTTCGATTTATCAAAGGCGAACAAATGTTTGAAGAGTTACTATTCGCGAAAACTTTGAAGACTGACACTAAAGGTGAATCAATTTTTAATGTTCTGAATGATTTTTTACGGAAAAATCAATTGCATTCTAAACATTATTTCGGTGGCAACAGATGGAGCTCCTGCCATGGTCGGGCGATATCGTGGGTTTATAAGTCATCTTAAAAGGATTATACCAGAGGTAATTGCAATTCACTGTGTCATCCACCGACAACATCTAGTAGCGAAAAAATTGAGTGATAGATTGCACCAAGCGCTTCAATTTGTGATTAATGCAGTTAACAAAATAAGAAGCAATGCATTAAATACGCGCTTATTTGCACAGTTGTGCGAAGAAAATGATGAGGACTTCCAACGATTGCTGCTACATACCGAAGTACGCTGGTTGTCGAAAGGTGCATGTCTATCAAGATTCTATTTGCTTTTCGACTCTGTTTTAGAGTTTCTGAACACTAAAGATCCTGTTTTAAAAGAAAACCTCATGAATTTCAAAGCAGACATTGCGTATTTGACAGATTTGTTCAAAAATTCAATGACCTCAACCTACAGTTACAAGGGACAGCCTCAATTTGATAAAAACAAAGAGTGAAATTTCAGCTTTTCTTGGTAAACTGAAACTTATGAAGCAAAATATTGGTCGACGTGAATTTTCCCAGTTTCCAAATTTATCGCAGGTAGAATGCCTCGACGAAGATATTCAGACGTATGTTCAACATTTGATTGCCCTGTATGATGATTTAAAAAATCAGATTTGAAGACATTCTGTCGATGGATATACCACCATGGATAATAAATCCATATGATGAAACTGAAGTGGAAAATGTGGTACTGCAAGAAGAGCTACTCGAGCTTAGCACTAATGAGGAGCTCAAAGTAGCATTCAAAAGAGGGGTATCAATCATTTTGGCTGCAGGCACAAATGCCTGAAAATATCCAGGACTGTGGGAAGTATGTGCAAAATTTCTCATAGCGTTTCCTTCGTCATATCTTGTCGAACGCAGTTTTAGTGCCGTAACAAACTTGTTGACAAAAAAACGGAGCAGATTAAATATTACAGAGCGAGGAGATTTACGGTTATACTTAACTAAACTCAAGCCAAATATTGATAATTTGCTGTCAATTCACCAAGTACATCCCTCCCATTAAGAATTATAACTTTTATGCTCAGATTACAATGGTAATCTGAGATAAGATGCTAACATCAAACTAATAATGATTTTGTAACGGTCACTGTGAGGTTAGGCAACACACAATACACGGAGTCGAGGTGTAAACGCGACATTTCTCCGTGTTCGCTCCTTAACGAAAATTTTTGGGGATTTAATTCCCAGAATTCAACTTCCGCGTTGTCTCTAATTGGCCAATACATTTTCGGCTGATCTTCAATTTCCGCCTAACATAACATAACTACTATCACGTCGTGTTACGTGAAATTCAAATTTGCCTTCATCTGAGTGCTTAATCGTAATTCCGTCAAATTTTCTAGTAGGTATGCATAGGACCCTGCAAACTTTTCAATGTATAGCGGTATATTTTTAGCTGGGAAGAAAGGATTGATTACTCGATTTTCTGAAGTTTATCTTAGGACGGATGCGTGATACTAATTTCTTCTAATGGTCGCTCGATTGCATTCAGGTACGACAAAATATTCTTCATGGCTTCTTCAACGTTACACCGTGCATAATTTTCCAGATAAGGCGAGTGACTCCGGGATTAGAGTTACTCCGGGATTAGAATTACTCGGCTTTAAAGGTTCTTTTGGCCTAAACAAAACCAATTACCTGGCTGGTCTAAATTCATCGTTAGGATCTCTTTCTACCTTTTATTGTCTTGTCGCTGCGTGTGTCGCATACTTGGGGTTTGCTGTTAAGATTGCTGAAGTACGGGACATCCTACCGAGATTAGGGGTCGCCGCAGCTGGAACCGACACCACACTATCTGTATCTTCTCCTGTCGTTTGTCAACATCGTAAACCTCTATCTACAACATAAGGTCAGATTTCTCTAATTATACTTCAGCGCTGAAAACAAACCATCTCGGGACGTCACACTGCTACCGAAAGCGTCTCAAGCGTAACACCTAAATAAGTACAACTTGTCTTGGCACCTTAGTGCAGTTAAATCTTTGGAACTCGAAACGTGTTTGTTCACGTATTTATATTTTTTTGTTAATTCACTACAATATAATTAATTAGCTTGTTGTGGCGCATATACTTGCCCAATCTGTAAACGAATGTGTACCGTAAGGCGCGAACTTGCTTCATTTACCCACCATTGCTTGGGGATTTTTAGAGTATAAGGGTAAGACCACGGAAGAGCGCTCTTTTTGGGGGAAACACCTAAATCTCAAATACTTTTTTACGCTAAATATTGCAACTGCTGAACACTAAATACACCTTCCGTATTGTGCGGGTGTGGATTACGTCGCCATCTTGTCTAGATTAAATAACGCCAGTGGCGTACCGACATAAATTATTAACTTGCTATTAATCTTATGTTGTTTCCTTCTTTTTGTGTACGACTATATATATGGGTACGAACGAGATACGCTTCGTAGAATTAACTTACGTTGTAAGTGGATATATTTAAATTGTGCTCTGTTCCTTCTTCTTTATGGTGTGTTAGTAAATATAACGTTTTGTGGAAGTTACTTGTGTCTCTCTCTCTCTTGTATTGTATTTGTATCGCATAAATTTGTTACGGTTGATTGTTTGCGTCTGTTTCTTTAGTTCCGGAAGCAGGTTTGTATCCAGCATTAGGACTATGGCGCCCTCGGATTAGATCAAGACAGTTCTGAAGAAGCGGTGGATCCTTTTTCTCACCCACGCCCTACTCTTCGGCTGCCGTCAAACTTACTTTTCTTCAATTAACCGTAGCAGATTATTATTTTAGAAACGGTCGCCAATATAATCAAAGTTTTGATTATATTTGACTATTTAAAATAATAATCATTAATAATTTTGATGTTAAATTTTGATTCTACTAAGACTGTTATAACAACATAATTAAAAGTGTAGTAATTTTATTTGTTTGAATAAATAGCTACAAAAACAAGAAAATATTTATTTTTACTTTTTACCACTCCGAAGTGATGGGTGTTGGTTTCTTGTACTGTGAGGTCAATCTTAGAATACAAAAAAGTAAAGTAGGAATTCAACTGTTGGATAGAAGAAGCTTTTAGGCTGGCTTTGAAACTTAGCTTGAATGACAATACTCATAGCATAATCAAAGCAATATAAATTATCACCTTTTTTTCGAAAACTTTCAACTCATAGTTGATTGAAAAAATAGCCACAACACAGATTTACATAGACATATACTTTTTTTCGAGGTTTTTTGGAAGTAAGTTAGTAAATGTAATAGCTGCAGTCCACCAGATCAGCAAAATGTTTAAATTAGTCTACTTCAAGAGAAAAAAATTATGGGAACACCTGTCTAGCTGATCCAAAATTTGAGGAACCAGCTTGGGTATACTCAGTATACTATTGGCGCGGAGTAATAAACCTGTCAGAATTATCGAATCTCCCGTATTGCAGTGGCGTAGGTACCTGATACGTTTGAAAATCATATTTTTAGTAGGTAAATATATTATAATAGTAAAATCTACCTTGATATGAATTATTTATGTGGTTATATGTTATTTATTTTATTTGTATAGTAGATCACATTACAAATTTTACTTACTTTACGTATTATATACCATTATTTTGTATCTTGGTATAATACCCATATCTACGGCTATGATTCTCGTTTCGTCAGTACCTGGGCTGATGGCAACGTGTTTACCAAGATTAAACTATTGTTCTCAGACCCTAGATGGGTCGATATGCTGCAAGAGCGGCACAATGATCGTATTTTGTTAGAATTTTTGGTTTTTACTTAACCGTAGAAGTACCGCTTTCACAAGAAAATAAAGAATTATTTCAAGCAATTATGATTTATTACTCCGCGCCAATAGTATACAGACTTAGACAATTTAATAAATAAGTTACGACAACTGTTTTATTCTAAATTTAGAAAATTACATTATTTCTAACTAATAGGTACATCCTTTTGTTCCACTCTACATTGAACTGATTCTAGGTTTATGGCAAGTTTTTGCAAATTGTATGCTGATGCTATTGGATATTAAACTGTTTTTTAGATTTTATATAAATACGTACAATTAACTCTTCTATTAGCAGAATACGTTGCAAGGTGAACAAATTTTGACAAAAATATCAGAAAATGTTGTTCCTCGTTATTTATTGTTAACTTTGCTGTGCATAAACTATGATACTGAAAACTGTATGCAATCATGTCTACATTGTCAACCTCCTATTTTATTAAACATTTTGTTATTTCATTTTCGCAAATTAAAGCTTCTGGGTTTTTACTGCTCTATAAAAAATTGGGTATATAATATTTTGCACTAAGAATACCAATTGGGGTAAATTATTTTTAAGAAATGCAATAAAATTGAAAATGCGGAGGAATGGGCAAGTAATTTAGTTTTAATATTTAAATCAAAACAATAAATCAAGCAGTTGAATAAAATATTCTAATAACAATATAGTAGAAAATGCACTTCTTACTGGTCCGATATTTTGTTACAATATTGCGTATCAATAATTGCTAGTTACGCTTCGATTATTGTAATAATAGACAAAATATGGAATAGCATATTCATGGCACATTTCGCAGTGAGTGGAAAGTTTGACACATGAGCCAAAAGCTAATGGTTCCACGAGTTGTACTTCTTATACACACAATAATTTTGTTTTATCCAATATTGCAATTGTTGATATTTGTAAAGACGTCGTGAAAATTGTATCATTTAACATTATTATGGGAAAAAAGTCATCATACCAGAAAAGTAAAAACTCTAGAAATTTTGAATTGTAAAGACTGAAAACGTTGGCGACTGACAAATTTGGATTCGGCAAATTATTTACTGAGAATATTAATTCATATTTGTGTGTTTGCAATATGGTGTTAAATTCTTAAATCTCGTTCCCCGACTATAACAGAACTCAATTTCCGATTAATCGAATTAACCGATTTTTAATTTTTCAGAAGTATAGTTTCTTTTTTAAAAATAATTTAAGTGTTTAAAATTTCAATCATCAATTAAAATGTTATTGGAAATTAACTAAACAAGACAGAATTGTATTGCTAATGGTATTAACAACTTCTGCAATATATGACTAAGAATTACTATATTGACATTTTCTTTGTTAATAAATGCTAAAACATTTGCATTATTAATGAATAAATTATTCTCCTGGCTACAATAATAGTAGATTATTTTACTAGGAGTTAAACAATATAATTGTTGAGCTAAAAGTTAAATTAAGCGAAACAATTATATTTTAACTCAAGTGAAATATATTATTTTTACTTCAAGCGTTTATTTGCTAGTTTTCATGTGTTATTTTCAAATTTTCGAGATTCTCGAGATTTTATAAGTGACTTTTTATTCCTCGAACAGATCAAGTTGGTACTTTTACTGTTACATTCAGTAATATGACATAACCGAGTACCAACCTCTAAATAGTTGTGGAAACAAAATAACTGTTTTGCTTTTAATGTCTAGACCATTGAACTATATAATTACTACTGGAAGAAGCCACGCTTGTTATTCGTACGCGGTCCTCACTATTAGAACGGTACAGTTGCTGCGAGGTGGAGCTATCTTTGTCTTACGCATGCATTATTATTCTAGTCACTCAAAAAAAATATTTTAAACTAATAAAATTTTCATTAAATTAATTGACACAATAAAATAACAAACATATTTCTATACATTTATTTATTTAATACCATAATACGATCAAATACATTCATAAATTAAATTAAATATGGTAAAATAATATTGTTTTATTAAGTTTGTGTCGAATCGTTGCTTTCGATCAATGAATCTTAGAGTTTGCTTTTGGCATATGTATGTATTCAGTATCCACAAAAGTGTTAGTAATATATTTAATAAGTTGTACTTAATGCATCTCATCATAAATATCAACAACAGGATGGGGTGGTTGAAATAAATTATAAATTTTGTAACAAATTGTTGCATAACTGCAGTTGAAATTCTTTGTCGAACATTTTTTTCGTTGTATACCCCAAAGCAATTTCACTTCGAAATACTTTCTCTGAATTTAATAATTTCAAAAACAGTTTTCGATGGTATATACAATTTGCCATTCGAAATAAATTAGTGAAAAAAGAGTAATGTAACTTTATATCTACAGCATAATTGTGATCAGATACATTACGTTCTTGAATTAAAATTTTATGGCAATGAACGCAATCGATTTTGTTATAATTTTTCTTATAATAAAACCACCAATATAAGATAAAATGTTTTCTTGAAAAGCTGAAGGGTAATATTATCAGATGGGACATTAACTCATTTATTTGACTTTCATTTCATCAGAATCTGAAATATGTGGTGTATCTCCAGGAATTGTTTTATTACATAAATTAAATAAAGATATTGAATTAAAATCCTCGAGCTCGTATACAACTAAAATAAAGTTCCAAATGGTCCTGACTACATTTATACGTCAAGAAATACTTGAGGGTCTGACTATTAGCTAACAGATCCAAAGCTAAATTTTGGAAGCTGAAAATATTGGCAATAAATCCAAGGGCAAATGTTTTCTTTGATGGTGCAAAATACTAATGCCTCTTACTTTCAATTGTCTTATATAATTGTCGGTGTCTTGAAAGACATGTTGCCAATAATTTTTGTTATTTAGCCGCAACGGACTCTTGTAACCCTTCTCAAAGGGATTTCTAGAATTCATTATGTCAAAATTCTATCAAAATGTCTTAGAAATTCCGTAGTTGCCGCACTTTCTATAAAATTAGGATTACCAGATAATCTTAAAAATCAATAGCATTAGCGACACTGCTACTAATTGTTTGAGCAGCTAAACGAACATTCATTTTCTTATTATAAAAACTAATGTGAGGTCCTGATAAACTATTTGCTAGCTTCAAATCTTCTTTTCTTGCAGTCATGAAGATTTTTCACATATTTGAATGATATTTCTCCAGCAGGAGATGTAATAGAAACTTCGGCAAGTGCATTTCTACATAATTTCAACATATGAGACGGATCAAAAATGCAGTAAATTTGACTGTCATTTTGTGGGTGTTTAAATTTTGGTACTATCTCTTCTGTGGATAACTTACAACCTAAATATTGAAGTGTTTTTAAATTTGTGGATGGACCATCACAAGTAACGGAGCGAACAACTATGCCAATCTCAAATAATTTTTGAATGGCTAATAAAATCAATTGGCTTTGAGTGATGGCAGTTATTTTGTTTACATAAAAATAAGCAATTGGACATTTAAATTTTGAGAATATGATACTATCTGAAAAACTAAAGCTTCTGTTGCCATTTCCTCCCTACATATGTTCGAAATACCTCCAAAGTCAACATACCCTGAGTATTTATCATTCTTCTTGTCAAATACTAATTCTGACCTTATTGCCATAGAATCAAATATTAGTGCAACATTGTTTAAATAATTACAGTTAGCACACTTTTCCTTTAGAAGTCAATACTTCAGTTAAAAAACCACTTCACAATTTCTGGATGATAACCACTTTCGGATAACCGCCACATGTGGTAAACAAATTTTGCTACGTAAAAATTTGTAGGCTTTAGGCGAATAAAAGTACAGAGTAAAGCAAATTGTTTCATGTCTTGCGTGTATCTCCTTTGGGTAGCTTTGCATTAGCATTTGCACTTTCATTTTAAATAATTCTAATGAAAAACCCTCGAAATTGTTTCTAGAACATCTTCTAAGTCAGAGTTTGATTTATTATTCACTTTTAAACACTTTATTAGGTCTCGCATATTCCAGATTTTTGCATCTCTTCTGTTTAATTTTTGTTGTAAAGTCTTTAACTTTCTTTTTAATTTAATTTCAGTTAAACTTTTTTTAAACGTTTAGGAGATGTTTGTGTCCCGATGTCAGATGTATTAGAAACGCTGGCAGTAATTTCCATATCAGTAATTGATGACTGTACCTAATAGTTACAAACATTTAGTTAACAGGAAACTAATTGAATACTTCACATACTTGTGGCTCTGCGAAAGGTTGACGAACCAATTTTCTTCGCACTGGCAACTTAAGTGCTCAGGAAACTTAAAAATTGATGGAACAGCATCCTTTTTAGAATATTCTTATTTACAGATGATTCTAAATAGCAATTATCAGTAAAATGTTCACTACATAGAACAGTGTTTGCATTTGGTTGAAAGTCTTTTAAACGAACAGCCTGTATCCACAGCTTTAAAATCTCTGGTCGTTTTATTGGAAATATATAAAACAATGAACAAAATTATTCATAATAATAATTGCTTCTTGAATAAATACTCGTTAATGTCCATTTAGAGCACTAAATTGATGAATTGATGATTATAACCTCATTCTCGGTTTTGAATGCAAATTCTTACCTATGAAATCGGTGAACACCATTAGGTTTCCATTCATTAGAACAGCCATAAGCACTACAACTTCTCACCATTTTTACACAACACTCATGTCTAGTTTTACAAAAATACAATAAAAATAATTGTTCTATTTGACTAATTATGTACCAATCACTTGTGAAAGACAAAGACGACAACCCACACCGTAGCTTTTATTTCTTTCTAACAATACGGACTCCCTTTCGTACCGTATCGCCTATTTACGTGGTTCTTCAGTACTAATATATAGTTCAATGGTCTGACAGTAAAGAGTTTTTTAGCGTCTGCCAGTAGTTCAATAATATGACGTTTATTGTCGCTTGAAGAAAAATAAATGTATTTTACCTAAGCATAATGCTCATCGTTGAACACAGTTTATGCGTCTGTTGCCACGTAAATCTAGCAGGTGGTTTAATAAAAAATATAGTTGACAGCAACATATTTTAGTCACGGATTGAAATTGGCTTCAAATTAATTATGTCACTTGTCATTAATTTGGGTTTTAGTTTTAGCTGTCAAAATGTTTCCTAATGTCACTGTATTTATAGTTACCTCAGTATTTTATATTGTTATCGTGTTTGTTATGTTGAGGTAAAGTAATTTTCAAATTTTAGTATTTTATCTTGATCGTAAAAAAAAGTGTAATATCACAATACGTTTTCTAAATATCTCTGACACTCTGCGCTGCGCTAAGCTCCGCATTTTATATTTATATATTTATTTAATATTTTATAAACAAAGTGATGATCCATTTCTTTAAGTATTGGATATGATTTAGAAATTAAATAAAAAAACACACAACTATGTCATACTCCAATACCAATTTTTATTTAACGTGTTTCGACACTGTAATAATGTAGCGTATCTTCAGACTGATTAAATTATTAAATTAATGGTAACACACACAAATTTTACCAAATATACTTATGTTGTTAGCTTAAACTGCCAAGAACTACAATCATTGTTTTATGATAATCCCCTTAAGTGGTTTAACCAAAAATTAATAGTGTTTATATATTTGTGTGTCCACCTTTAATTTGGTGTTAACCGCTTACATTATGACAGTGTCAAACTAGTCACACGTTAAATAAATATTAGATATTATATAATATTAGACACCAACGCACAACAAGCAGGTAGGTATAATTAAACATGCAAAAATACAATAACCATCAAACTGCCTTATCGACGAAATTGGTAAAATTTACAAAGCATTTCAACTAATCCCAATTATTATTTTCAATTTTTTTTAAACAAAACAATTATCAATTTTTAATTAAGTAATCATAAAATACCTACATCTACAAATTCAATTGTTTGCTATCATGCATCTATCTAAGCAAAGAAAACGTTCAGCAACAGATTGTTTATAACATATTTTATATAAACCTCAAGAACGTGCTCGTTTCACAATAATTTATAACATACACCAAACTGATCGATTTTAGCAAATATAACTTTATTTATCGTCTACAGATATCATCTACAGAATTTTCATTCAATTTTAAATTAAATTTTTGTTTTATTGCAATAACAACCTCTTATGTAACGTGTGTAACATATAATTTTTGATTTTGCATAAAAAATTTAAAAAGATAACTGCATGTTTAAACTATGATATTTAGTATTTTTTTACAAAGTTGGAACCACAGTAAATTTGGCGTCTATTAAATTTGAATTAATCATTCAAATACCAACTTGAAGTACGGAACAGGGTATCGTTATAGACTTTTTCTAATTCTGACATGTAAGTGACATTTGTCGTAATCAAAGTAAGTGTTGAAACCATCTACTTTTCGTAACTACTTTTCGTAACTAATTAGGAAAAGTATAAAATCAAACTATGTTACTGTTTGAGGTTATATGGATAACATCCGTTTAGCTTTTAAAATTTATAATCAATATATACAATGGGAATATGTTAATATGATATTGAATTCAGCACGTTCACTATGTTTTTGTCAAAATTAGAAAAAATCTTGTATGTAACACGTAACAAAACATGATATTTTTAACTCATGTGATATTGCGGAACCTCGCTTCGCTCGTTACAAAAAATCATGCTTTTCTTTACTGACTACATAAATATCTATTCAGTGACTTTATAACAATAATAAATTGGTATCGTTATAGACCTATTAACGTTGCAGAAAAGTCGAAAAATTAATAATAACTACATTTTTACTTTACAAATACCACTGTGGAGGTTAATTTAATAAGTAAGACATTTGGTTTAATTAATCTAAAACAATAAACCTACTGATATGTTATTTTGAGTAGAAAATATTTTATTTTATAAGATTAATTATAGTTACTGTATTTCTATGCTATGAGACAATGAATGAAGATCTAAACATACTTTTTCTACTCCTGTATTGTAATTTATATATTAGAGTTTTAATAGAATTGCAACATTACGTAATTATTAAATGTTCCATAAGTAGGATACAAATTCAATAGAAACACACGTTTTCTATTGTAGTTATCGACTGGTAATGGTTGACTACAAATCAAATATAAATTTAGCAAATTTGATAATTCGTAAGTATAGTAGTAGTGCTCAATTATAAAATTATTGTTTTATTTAACATTATGAGGTTATAAAATAAATAGTGTATGATATTCGCATGTAATGACTATTAAGACACGAGCAACGCTATTATGACATGAGCCGAAGGTGTCGTTTTAAAACGTTATAAAACTTTAATAAAGTATGGTTTCGCTATATATGATAAAAATATTTCAACCTGTAGTAAAAAGCGTCGGAATGGTCAAAATGTAATTTGCAAAATAACTTTCTTTTAGTTTTCTTTAGTACTAACATTGATTATAAACTATGGAAGATACGTAAGCTTTAATGTTTTTTCATAACTACATCTTCCACTAGCAACCGATGCCCCTTTCATCTTCGTTCACCAAACTGTTAATTTGTAAAGTGCTGCCACGAACAATTAATACTGTAACCATTGATTCTGTAACTGCATCGCATAAATGCAACTTCGGTGTCTACATTTGAGAATGATTTAAAATCAAACTCATCAAATAAAACTCACACTTATCGCAAAATAAGCAACTTGCACGTGCATTAAAAATAAAAATGTGCGCTCAACTAATTTATCATGCCACAAATTTATCCCAGTGTTAGCAACCGATGCCCCTTTCATCCTCGTTCACCAAACTGTTAATTTGTAAAGTGCTGCCACGAACAATTAATACTGTAACCATTGATTCTGTAACTGCATCGCACCCCAAATGCAACATCGGTGTTTACATTTGAGAATGATTCAAAAATCAAACTCATCAAATAAAACTCACACTTATCGCAAAATAAGTAACTTGCCCGTGCACATTAAAAATAAAAAATGTACGCTCAACTAATTTATCTTGCCACAAATTTATCCCAGTGTTTCCTTGGATTTGCGAATTGTTTTAAATTTTGTTTAAAACTCCATTAAAACCATTAATTATTAATAAAACAACAATTTAATTAGTAAGAAATGAAATTTATTTGCCTCAACACAAGTTTATAACATCATATGATAAGTTATCATAAAAACGACGTCGTCTACTTGTTCTTTTTCTCGAAATTTCTACGAAAACTATATAAAATGTAATGCAAATGTAAACGTAAAAGTGCGAATTTTTACAATTTCTAATTAGGCTTTTGTTCTCACATTTTCGAAAAAATACCAAAATTGTGTTTTACGACATGTTTTTCAAGAAGAAGAAAAACCACCCCTAAAATTTGTTTTTAAACTTTTTTTTGTTTCAAATTTCATTATTAAAAAATTAATTTCAGATAGCTTGATTTTTCTAAACAAATAAGATCTTTTGTTTTTGGGATCAACCATTTATGAAAAAGAAATGCATGTCAAATACATCGCATGAAATTTTTGACCGCCTACGTGGATCAGTGCGCCGCCGTCTAGAGTCATGTATAATGCCTGAAGGTGACCATTTTCAACATTTGATTTGTTTTTATTTAATAACAGTCGCATACTAGATAAATTTGACAAAAATTGTAACCTATACGATTTACTTGATAAAACATTATTTTTCCAAAATTGTTGATTCTGCAGAAACAAATACAAAAGATTTGTATAAAAAGAATCAATCTATCTGAAACAAATTTTAAAAAGAAAATACAAAACAGAAACAAGTTCCGAAACAGGCTTTTCTCCCTCTTGGAACTTTACAAAATACGTAATTTATTTACACCCTGTATAGTTGTCAAACTTTTATTTGATGATTTGAATTATTTTATAGCGTTTACTACAAATAAAACGTGTGTAAATAAGATAAAAATAACAATCAATTTAAATAAATCTTTAAATTGTTTGTCAAAAGCTTCTTAAATGGAGTGTTTTCATGTCGTTTTGAGAAACGTACTTTAGTGCGCTTTTGATTGTTTCAAATAAACCGTATTAAATATAAATCTAATAGTGTCTTATTATGTTAAAAGCATAATTCTGTTGTAAACCCTTACTCCAAAACAAGGTAACCGAACAAAATTAAAGCCGCTGAACAGAAAAATTTAATTCTGACATTTTGGTGTAGCTTTTAGAGGCAAACATAATTTAAAATCAACATTACAATTATATATTTGTACTGTAACGTTCGTGTCGTTTACATCTGAGAAAGGGGTCTGCTAGTTTTTATATAATGACACTTACCGAGACAGATTGCCAAACAAACAGACAAATTATTATTACCTTAAATTTGCTCAAACTTACTTCGAATTGATCTTATTAAAGGGATGCAATTACATTTTAATTTCTTTGGCCAGAATGTATAAAAAGATAAAGAATAGAGATAATATTTCAGCAACCCACACACAAATATAGAACAAAATTTATTACATAATAAAATTGAAAGAAAGGAGTTCATATAAGATAACAGTAAATACGCAAAACAATATAAAATAACTATATATTTAAGCATTAATTCATTTGAAATTAGATCCAATTTCGTACAGATAGCTACATTAAATATTAATTAAATTTTAAACGATAATTAATTTAAAAAAGCTTGCATGCATTCATGTTATTTAAAAATTTAAGAAACTGAAATAGATACTTAAAATATTAAATTTCAAAACGCAAATATACACAGAGATGAATACTTACAAGTCAATAATATGAATATGGCGTCTGGACGTTGTCTTACATTGCGAGTTGCGATATTGCACAATGCAGCGTTGTTCTGGAATTTCAACGATTTGACTTCATGCAAATACAGATATTTAAGAGCGGTTCCTTTGATTATTTATCCATGTTGTATCCTCAAAACTTGCATGAGGATACGTGGATTATTTTTTGTAAGTAGTAAGCAAAGAAAACGAAAACAACAATTGCACATTGCTGAACAATGAAAGCAAAACAAAATACTATTTCTTAAAGATATATCAACAAACGGGGGCTAACAAAATTACTTTTGTATCTTTAGACAGAGATAATTAAAAAAACCCACAAACGGTAAAATCACTACCCATTTTCCATAAGGATCTCACAATCCGAGAGATTATCGCGTCAAAGGTGTTTGCAGAGGGATTGCACAGAAAGGGAAAAATAAGATGCACTGCATTCTGAAATAAATAAATAAATAGAAAGCGTATATCAGGTTCAATCAAGTTAAATATATAGTTTCCATGACAAAATACGTACATTAGATTTGTTATTTGGCAATAAGGAGGATTAATAAAAAGACAAACCAAAGTTATAAACAGAGCTGTGCCGGGGTGGGTCTTCTTGTTTTGTTGCGGAATTTAATGTTTTTTTGTTTATCCATATCATTTACCTCGTAACAGAAGAAGAATTTAGGGTTGGATATATTGCCCTGTTTGTTGAATTTTTTTTTTTGTTGCTTCTAAAATGATTCTCGGTGAGTTTCTTTGGTGTGTCACAACCCAAACAGATGTTGAGTTATCGTGAGTAACAATGTACCGTTACGTACTGGATGGAAACTATTTTTTGTACTAAAAACTTTATCCTCAGATCGTTACTGTTATTAATTAACTGCGTTAAACGGTAGACACGTTGTTCTCATCATTTGCTCCATTTTGTCTTAACTAATTTGATTTTGTCCACGTTCACAGCTCGAGGTCCCGGGTTTTGGCACCAAATATATAATAACTAGACAAAGCCAGCATGCTACGCATGCGTTAAGTCCTAAAAATAAATTAGCTTCTAAAAGCAGCAGACAGTCATGAACAATAATTAGCACTTACATTAACATTCATCAGTTGAGTAATCAATATGAATGCCGAGTATGTACTCCATGTAAATTCGTACAAATGGTCGAGGTATTCGGTTGTGCGCTCGCAACGAATCGAGAGTAAGTGAGGACGCGCAAACGACATAACATATTAATATAGAAGATATGGATGTAGTCCGAATAGAAGTTATTTATTAAAAATAATTTAGAAGCGGATTTATTAAACCGACCGCTTTAACGTAATACAACAAAGTTTATTTAGGTGAAATTGACTGTTTGGTTCGCATAACGCTCGTAGTTACGCGTGTGTGAGGTCATCAAGTTCGTGCATACAGAAGATTTTTAGGTGAAATTGAATCCTCTACAGTTAAACCATTCGAAAATTTGCAAAATTACGAATATTTTTGATTTTATTCGTGTTTTCCGTAATATGGTTCAGGTTATAAAACTTACAGTATTCGTATAACAATGTAAAATTCATTAAAAAAATTTTTTCAAATGATAAATTTTTAAACATTATGTGATAGGGTCATAAAAGAAACGTTTTTTTTAATAAATTTTTTTATCTGTTATAATTTAGAAATTATGGCCGTTTTAGTTTTGGAATGAAATTTTGTCGGAAACGTTTTCGCTTATAACTTTTGAAAACACGCAAGGTCTAACAAAACTGAAACAGCCAAAATTTTATTTCTTTATCCGCGTATGATGCTTTTGAATTTTAAAATCGGTCCGTAAATAAGCGAGTTGTGGTCAACTTAAGGCTCAATTTGTTTGAAATTTTTTGACTATTTTACACATTTTTTTAACCTCGAAGATGCCTTCGTACAAAAAAAAAATCTAAATCGAAAATAAAGACACATCTTTCGTAAACTCGAAACTTTTTCCGAAACGAAAATATCTTAAGCCGTTCTAATGTGAGACGAATTTGAAAAAGTTGATTTTCGTATAGATTTGAAAATGAATCGAGTAGGTGTGCGTTCACACTAACGACATAACATATTAATATAAGATAATCGTCGTTAATCGTTTTTATATTTTATAGTTAAAACACCCTCGTTCATAAATACTCTTTACTCAACTGTTTTTGTTAAGATACAATTAAAATATTACAAAATGAATACTTAGGTTTTTAAATAACTTTGCTAACATACTAACTTTGTTCTTTAACAAATTGCATATGTGATGGTAGTCGGGTGCTAGAACTTTCAGTCCGTTATTTAAGTCATACAGGTATTGTTTTAATCCGACATTTTCAATGATCAACTATTTATTTTAGATCGTGGTGGTTTATGGGATCGATTTATAAGACACTGAAGCATATTCTCGAACTACACTTAACTTTACATTTTAGTTCCGCCTGTAACGACATGTTTACTGATATTTTTTTCTTCTGGTTTTAGAGATATTTTTTGGACTTCACGTTTTTTTGGGGTTTATTCTGACGTTTTCTTTGGGGCGCAATTGCGGAAACCAATACCTTTGCCAGCAGTGAAGCTTGTTGTACCGTTATATTAGTTGATTTTGGCGGGCATGAACTCTAACACTTATCGTATCCTTGACCATCCAATCGTAGATGTTCCCATCTATAATCACGAACACATCAATTCCAATGCATCGACATCTGCGCTCGCTTTTATTAGTTACGCGCATTAATTAAGCGAAAAATTAGGCCGTATTTATAAAGAAGAGCATTTGCTTTTACTTGTAGACATCGAAGCATTTACTTCACATTCTATTCATAAACAAAAAGAAAGAAAAGGTTCGAACTTGAAGCAAAAGATGTTGCTCTAAAGGAAAAGGTTTCACTTTTTGATATTTATAAAGGGAGAATTTGCTACAGAATTGAAGGATTTGCTTCGCAAAATATGCATCTAGTCCGGAGTGGATTTTAATCATTTACTTCTTTCATTTATAGACATTTGAAGGTGTGAGTTGGGGAGTGAGCGCATAATTTTTGAATTCGAATTTCCCATGGCGGATTTAGTGCATGTACGCACTCGAAAAGTGTACAAAGAGAGACGCACACCACGTGAAAGCGATTTTCGAACCCTCTTTCGGTTTGACGAAATAAACGTGCTGTGGTTAGCCGACTACTTCATTGGCGAGAATCTGGAAAACCAGGGAGGGGCGCTTTGCCAGTACAAAAATGAAAGTGTTTTTACGGTACATGGCCGATCCGGGTTTCCAGAGCGGTATAGCTGAGGAACTGGGATGTACACAGCCTACAGTCTCGAGAATTGTCGATACCACTCTTCGTCTCATTGTAGACAAGGCGGCTGACTGGATCAAGTTCCCATCGACCGAAAATGAAGTTATGGAAGCCAAAGTGAAATGGGCAGCGAAAAAAAATTTTCCGACTGCAATAGGAGTTATCGATTGCACGCATATTCAAATTGAAAAGCCGCGTCTATTTGGGGATGAATATGTAAACCGGAAAAATTATGCTAGTATTAATGTTCAGGGCATATGTGATCAAAATTACGTTTTCATAAATATCGATGCACGGTGGCCCGGCTCCGTTCATTACAGTAGAATTTGGAAAAATTCTTCAGTTCATGAAATTATGCGGCGGACGACTAACACGGTGTTGTTGGGGGACAGTGGCTATGGCATAATGCCTTATCTGATGAAGCCCTTTCCATCGGGAAGACGCAACCCAAGCTTCTTTCAATCGATTATTAAAAAAGAAAGAGTTATCATAGAACATGCTTTTGGACAGTTGAAACGGCGGTTCCCGATTCTTAAATATGTGTGTCGAGTGAAAATGGAGAACATACCAAAGGTGATAGTTGCGTGTGCGGTGCTGCATAATATTGCGAAGTATCTTGGTGATACTGATTTCGAGGATGCGGGCGAAATGGAAGCCGAAGAAATAGAAGATGAGGAATTGCAAGAGGTACCGGAAATAACAGATGCAGCTACACGGGCTGAAGGTCAAGCCCGTCGTACACAACTAACTCAACTTAATCTATAATAACAACATTGGTAAGCGTATTCTATTTTACTGAACACAATTCAATCAGTTATTATTAAGATGACCAAAAATACAATTTTTCAGAAATCTATTTCGATTTTTTAAATTATATTTTTAGTGTACAGTATATTTCAAATATTTTACGTAGCTAATAATAAAATATTCTGTACAAAATTGTAAGTCAACTTCACTAAAGAACAAAAATGATAAGCAACTTTTTACGTATCCAATCACTAAAATCAGAAAAACATGTTATTCTTCGCCTATGCAAAATGATTTTCAGTTTTTTGTCGCTCCTATAAGCAAGCAAATATTTTTTCTTATTAAATATTTTTTTTACAGGAGTCTGAAAGGTAACGGAGATGGACGCTGTTATGAAAATTATACAAAAAAAACAAAGAAAAATATAATTTTGGTTTGCTTTTTTGAAAAATATTTGTACCCTTTAATTTTAAACAGTTTATTATCTACAAATTAAACTTACAAATAATTGTACTTATATGTATAATATATTATTATTAATTACAAGGTTGTAAATGTTTTCCGTTCTCATAGAACACTGTTGGATCGGGACGAATTGATTCTTTAATTTGGCACTAAAGTATTCTTTTGTAGACGGCCCACCTTCAGCTGTTCCAGCAGCACTAATCGCTGAAGTTGACTATTACTTAGTTTTCTAGTTTCCTCGCTTTCGTGTGCCATGGCCCCATCTTCAGATGCGTCTGCTTTGCGTTTTACAATTTTTATTGCTGGTTTTGGTGGAATCTGGGCTGTAACAGCGCGGACAACCTGCATTGGTGCTTCTACGTCTAGACCACCTGCAAAAGGAATCGAAATTGCACAACACATAATACATTCTTTTGGGGTACTTTTATTTGCTTACCTGCGATTTCCGCGACGGTGGTTCACATCCGCCTGCATCGCTTCAATCAGGTTTCCCATGGTAGTAATGCTGGAATACGCTTGTTACCGGTTTTGTTCTTGTCGGTTTCTTCTTTAATCTTGTTTTCATATTTTCCACTTTTTCATTAATCCTTTCGAGGTCTGTCTTTCCCATTAGCGTCTGTACTCTGACACAACTTTCTCAATAGCTCCTCTTCTTCGCTTTTTGCTGAGAGTTGAGATTTTTCTAATATTTCCTGATATTGTTTTACTCTTTCTGCAATTAACTTGCATTTGGATTACTCCTCGGTGGTGTCTTGTGACTCTAATTGGGAGTCTGATAGTTCCTCGTCACTTGCCATCTTAACACAGCTCACTTAAAATAATAATCAACACTCGAGTACAACTAAACTTGCAAGTAACAGCAAACACTTTATACCACTAATGACATTACTCGCTATCCTGCTGTGTCTGCAAGTTGCAACTTGTCGGCAACATATAGGTACTCGTAAATTGCGTGTCTATACCTTTCCTTTTTTGTCAGGATTTGCTTGCAAAGAAAAGAAGATTATGAATCAAGTAAAAGCAAAACCTTTTTCCTCCTACCTTCCTTGTGACCTCTACCTTTTACTTCTACCTTTACCTTTGAAGGAAATACTTTATTTTTATAAATAC
>JALBCR010004724.1:0-68746 GCA_030710515.1 Abscondita cerata | reverse complement strand
AACTTGAAATTCAGTCCAGAAACTTGGTGTTCAAAAAGACGTACCTGTTACTTATCCTGCATTTTGAAGTATTGCCAGAAAGTTCTTTAACACAGTTTCAATGAAAGTCAAAGATATGTGTCTTTAAAATTAATGAATTTATGAACCTGCTTTTAACTTTTTCATTCCCCAGTGCAACCAATTTAAGAAGCGACAGCTTCAAAACATTTTTGAATATGATGGATTTTAACAGTTAAATATTAAAATGATGGTAAAAGGTCTACTAAAAACAAAAGAATTGACACGTGATCTACAAAGCAAAAACTATGAAGGCCAAAATTTTGTGTTAAGACCCATATTTTTTTAAGCATTGCGTGTAAAATGTGAATTGAACTCATTCTTTCATTTAATTTAATTTGATTAACATTCCCTATTCTTGTTGATATGGAAGGTGCCCCCCATTTTTAGATGAGCTTGACACCTCTGACATAGGTAATAAAACTATTGTAATATTTTTGAAAGATTTTATAAAACACTAAGAGTTTCGCTTAGTTTATAAAAAATACTTGAGACTTTCTTGAATAGATAAATTATTGTAATTGAAAAAATTCTTAATTAAAGGTCACGTGGATAAAGTGTCAGGGTAATTAATTATCCATAAATAACAGGTTCTATTTGTGCAAACAGTATAATAATAAAAATATTCCAAAAATAATAAAATGGTTTTCTCCATCATTAATCTTATCCGTCCATAAATATCGTATGTTGTGATAATTAATGCTGAATGTTTCATAAAAAAAATCAATAACAAAAAAGTAGTGTAGAAATTTCTAAATATAGAGATTTAAACCAAAAGGGAATTAAATTAAATTTAAAAAAATCAAGGAAAAAAATTGATTAAGTGAATGAATTGGTGCTCAGGGGAAACTGTAAATAAAAGCTGGAATGAATAATAAAAGAAGAATTAAAAATGTTTCAATCTCTCTTCTTTTTGACCCTAAAGAATCCCGTCCATGTTATAGACTATTGATAAATAATTGAAATAATAATGGCCCGCAAACACACTCTTGGGAAACTCCATGTATTTTCATTTGAACATTTGTTTTTAATTTAAACATATTACTAAGGTATGCTTCGGTACACTCACTGAACACAACTGTAGTAGAACAACCCCCGTTTACCCCTTTCAACATTTTTATTAGCTTCTGCAGCGTTACGATTAGTCTGGAAAGCTTAATTACATAAAACTCTACGAGCAACCATAATAACTAATCCTTAAGCACTACAACGCAAGAATTACGATAATAAGTACGTTTTTCCCTAACCTTCAAAAACACTGACAGTAATTCTATAGGCCTATAATTGCGTGAATTATTTGATATAGAGTCTACGTTTTGACTTTCGTCACACTATTTGACCTCATAAATAATAACCACGAAAGACGAAACAAAAACATTGTATTAAACAAAAATAAGTTGCAAGAAAACAAAACGCAGTCAGTTTTAAAAACAGTGAACGATTTAAAGATTTAAAAGACCGAACGAACACCCACATGAACCAGAATGTTATCTGTCGTTCATAATTATGTAAAAATTTTGTCCTCTTATGGTGGGGTCAATAAACCTCTTACAAGCAAAAATTTGTGCCTTGGCCTTAAGAGAGATCAAGAATTATAACAAAACCACTCTACCACTTCCACTCCCACCAATTTATTCGTAATTGTGATGTGACAAAAAATTCATTAATTAAACGAAATCGTTAAAACACAACATAAATCAATGGCGGACACCGGTAATGTAAAAATTATTATGTATTTCGACGCCATTCAGTTCCATTTGAATAAACAGAAAGACAATGAAATCAAAGATGACATTTGATTTAGTTACTCGAATGCTTGGACGAGGATAAGAAGATGGGATTGTACTGCGACGACATGCAAAGAACGCATTTTCTTTCTAACATTCGGGCGTGATCAAAACCAACAAAAAAATAATACAGGTAATTATTTTTTTTTTTTGAATCGAATTTAAACAAGTAATTTTCGTGCTCGAATTAACCGTAATCTGTAACGATCTGACACAGTTTCGGTTGGGCCCGTATCGACCAACAATTTTCCGCGTGCAAATTTTAGAAGCATAAATCCTAAATAAAATTAACTAATTAGCAATTAGGAAGAAGAGATGAGGTGGCCGTTTAGAACCGATATTCCAGTTCTTCGACTTTGGATAACTCAAGCACTATCTTAATTGGACTACTGAGATATGTTGAGGAAGTTTCGCGCTACGCCATTTATTTTCATATAGAGTTGTTCAGGAATCTCATTTTTTTCTTCTTGTTCTAAATTTTAATTAGAAAAGTTCACACGCCATTTTATAGATTATTTTGTTGTTGCATAAATCATTGGCGTAATGTATGCGGGTGCTCGAGGCGCTTCTGTCAATTTTAATGGTAGCAAACAGTAAGTGCCCAACTTCTTCAGGTAGCACTCAAATTTAGCGAATTGATTGCATGCGTACAGTCAGAAACGATTCGGACAAATATTTATGGAAAATGATATTTGTATATGCCCGAGAAAATATTGTAGTGAAAGCACGTACACAAAAGAGACATCTGGTAATATCCCTAAGCGTTTACTGTGTCAGGCCGCATTTGTACGTGATTTAACTTTAATTTGACAGAAAATGTAACAAAATTCTACATAAGTAGTCCCTTTAGAACGACATTTTCCCAGTTTTGTTTAGTGAAAAACTTTAGGAACAAACCTGGCACCAATTTTTCAACATAAAAAACTTTTAAACTGTTCGAAAGTTCGAACAGAAAGCTGATAAGGTGGTGATAATATGTGAAGGGTCTTTACACAAACACTCGTTAATTAAAGGGTTGACCACAAGATTACGCCCGATCGTCTGTTTATCTCTTGCGGCGATGTACTTGTTGCATTCTATTCAAACAATTTGATTTTTATTGGGTGGTCATTTAATAAGTAACTGTATCCGTCAAGTGTGCCGCTATAACATTGACGACGTTAATTATTCTAAAAATACAAAAGAATGCGCACAATTCGACGGCAGCTGCCAAAATCTGGTCAGGCGATGCCATAGGCGTTCGAAAATTCCATCTGGGATACGATCGAAATGAAGAACATTCAAACTACTTGTGTCACAAAAAGGAAAAAAAACTCCACATGCCGATACGGATTACAACAAAAATTTAGCATCATTCTCTACAAAAAGACTTATTTTTAGAAGGCTATTGACACGCGTAAGATCCATCAAACTATAAATGATATAAACCGTAGAGTTTCAAAATGTTACTCAATAATAAACAAAAAATGGGGCAGTACCACGCACTTTTACTTCCCCTTCTGTTACATTTGCCATTATTACTTTCTATATTAAATTAATCATTAAATATTTGAAAAAAAAAAATCTAATCAGATCTCATAAAATCGGACCAGCAGTTGTTTAGATATCATGTTTACATACGTACGGACATGAACTAGCGTGAAGTTTACCCAATTTTGGAAAATGCGGTAGATTTCAAGGTAAATGAGGGTTTTGATGACGTTTTATTGGGATTTATTATTCATTCATTTTATTTTGTGCTAAAGTATCATTAGAACAATAAAAAACTGTGTTCTTGTTCAGAGTACGCGCCCCTGCATCAGAGTAACTCGATAATTCACGTACTTTATTTACAATCATTTATTTACTTCTTCTTAAATAAGATGTTCAATTATTTTACATTACCAACACAATGACGTCGCATAATCTAGACGTCGTGTACGTTGGACGGCGAAAAGACGTGTGTTTTCCCTCCAAATTCGTACGAGAAACGAATCAGAACGCCAAAGAATGAAAAAAAAATGGTAGACGTTTTCCGCGATATTTTGCAAAAACAACGCTTTCGAATTTTGTAAAAATTCTCGAAAAGAAAAAAGTTTTCCAAATCGTGAAGGATGTCAAATCTTAAGCTGCATAAAAATCGCTTACGTTTGAATCAAGGCGGTCGTAAAATGTGTTTGAAAAACCTTTTTACGGTCAGTCTCAAAACTATTTACACCTTAATTAATTGCTCCACTTAAAACTTAAACAAGATGCTCTTGGTATATTTACTTTTTTTATTGGCGTCTTCTTCTTTTGTAATTAAATAATGATTATTATGTTTGTACTTAAGTACGAAACAGTTGTCATATGATTGTCGCTGTTTGTTTGCTATTGTACAATCGCCAATGCTTAGATGGCTATAATAGTTAAGCAACTACTTGTATAGATCTGCCGACAGAGTTGCTTTAATGCACATTAATTTTCGAACGTGTTACGATAGCACGAGACGACACTAGATGTCGCAACACTTATTTGTCGGATATAGTGTAAGTAATAAATCGACAGCCGCGTATTTGTACACTAGTTATCTAAAGGTCAAGTCCCCTCACTCTTGAAGAGTCCGAAAAGGACAAAACATCTGTCGAGTGATTCTCGGTGTTTATTTGCTATTGTACAACGCTTAATTGGCCATAATAATCGAAGAATCAACTTATGTAACTGCTTACACATTTGTCGAAGATTGCTTTAATGCAAATTAATTTTGGGACGTGTGACGATAGCACAAAACGATTTTTTTTTAAATTTGGTTTTCCAGTTTAACAAGAACAGTATTTATAATTTTTTTGTAGTTAGATAAAGTCAATATATTTTACTCCACATCTTATAATGCGGAGTTATGCGACGGTTTCCAAACCGGAAATTTTAACACCCCATTTTTTCACTTTTTCCTACTCGATATCAAAGAAACCACCATTCCGATTTTAATGAAACTTTGTACATGGACCTTATTTCTGTTTCCGCTGACCTGATTAGATTCTGAGTATATTCTGGGTAGCCAAAAAAGCCGTTAACCTTCACAGATTTTCGAATTTTTAAAATATTTAGAAAATATTTATTTTATACATTTTGTTCCAAATAAAAGTTGTTTATAGTTTAATTATACACAATTTTGTTTAAACTATTTTTGGATCCGAGAAAAATTGTTGTAACAATGTTTCCACCAATATCAAGGTTACAAAAAAAAAGGTTTGTTTGACCAATTTTTACCTAAAATTTAATTTTATTTTTGCTTTCAGGGCGATGTAGAGTTCTGCAGTAAACGCTTCTTTAAATCTAAAATTTAACGTACCCTTTTGAAGGACAAAGACGCTCTTGAATTTTTTACTTTGTTGTAATATTTTTATAATTAAACAAAGATTACACCACCACAAAATAATTTTTCGGGTCTGGAGGTCAGACCATGTTTACTATATGTTTTCGGGGTCGCTGAATCCAAAAACCTTAGCACGTCAGGGTTCTGACATAACCTCAAAAAACCTCAAACACAATTTTATTCGAGTCCGGGGGTCAAACCATGTTTATGATATGTTTTTTTGGTCGCTGAATTCGAATCCGAGTTTAAAACCCCAGCATGTCAGGGTTTCGACATAACCTCAAAAATTTCATAATTTTTTTTTCCGAGTCCGGGGGTCAGACTATATTTACTATATGTTTTTGAGGTCGCTGAATCCGAATCCATCGTCTTTTAGGACGATCGTAGCTTTCTAAAATCTTCAACCATTTTGCTAAAAATCTTTTTATACTTTGGACTTTTGTTATTTCCTAAAAAGTTCTGTGCCACATCTTTAAAACTAAGCCAGGCTGCTTTCTCAAGTCGATTCATTGTACCAATGAAATTTATATCTTGAACATATTTTTTTATGAATTTTTTTTTGTAGTTGGATGAAGTCGATATATTTTACTTCACATCTTATGATGGGGAGTTATGCATGGTTTCCAAACCAAAAATTTTAACACTTTTTTCACTTTTTACTAGTCGATATCAAAAAAACCACCATTCCGATTTCAATTAAACTTGTTCATAAATATAAATAAATAAATAAGATCCTTATTTCTGTTTCCGCTGACCTGATTAGATTCTGAGTATATTCTGGGTAGCCAAAAGCCGTTAACCTTCACAGATTTTCGAATTTTTAAAATATTTAGAAAATATTTATTTTATACATTTTTGTTCCAAATAAAGTTGTTTATAGTTTAATTATACACAATTTTGTTTAAACTATTTTGGATCCGAGAAAAATTGTTGTAACAATGTTTCCACCAATATCAAGGTTACAAAAAAGGTTTGTTTGACCAATTTTTACCTAAAATTTAATTTATTTTTGCTTTCGGGGCGATGTAGAGTTCTGCAGTAAACGCTTCTTTAAATCTAAAATTTAACGTACCCTTTGAAGACAAAAGACGCTCTTGAATTTTTTACTTTGTTGTAATATTTTTATAATTAAACAAAGATTACACAACCACACAAAAAAAATAATTTTTCGGGTCTGGAGGTCAGACCATGTTTACTATATGTTTTCGGGGTCGCTGAATCCAAAAAACCTTAGCACGTCAGGGTTCTGACATAACCTCAAAAAACCTCAAACACAATTTTATTCGAGTCCGGGGGTCAAACCATGTTTATGATATGTTTTTGGTCGCTGAATTCGAATCCGAGATTAAAAACCCCAGCATGTCAGGGTTTTGACATAACCTCAAAAATTTCATAATTTTTTTTCCGAGTCCGGGGGTCAGACTATATTTACTATATGTTTTGAGGTCGCTGAATCGAATCCATCGTCTTTTAAACGATCGTAGCTTTCTAAAATCTTCAACCATTTTGCTAAAAATCTTTTTATACTTTGGACTTTTTTTGTTATTTCCTAAAAAGTTCTGTGCCACATCTTTAAAACTAAGCCAGGCTGCTTTCTCAAGTCGATTCATTGTACCAATGAAATTTATATCTTTGAACATATTTTTTTATGAATTTTTTTGTAGTTTGATGAAGTCGATATATTTTACTTCACATCTTATGATGGGGAGTTATGCGACGGTTTCAAACCGAAAATTTTAACACCCCTTTTTTCACTTTTTACTAGTCGATATCAAAAAAACCACCATTCCGATTTTAATTAAACTTTGTTCATAAATATAAATAAATAAATAAGATCCTTATTTCTGTTTCCGCTGACATGATTAGATTCTGAGTATATTCTGCGTAGCCAAAAAAACCTTTAACCTTCACAGATTTTCGAATTTTTAAAAATATTTATTTTACACATTTTTGTTCCAAATAAAAGTTGATTATAGTTTAATTATACACAATTTTTGTTTAAACTATTTTTGGATCCGAGAAAAATTGTTGTAACAATGTTTCCACCAATATCAAGATTACAAAAAAAAAGGTTTTGTTTGACCAATTTTTACCTAAAATTTTATTTTATTTTTGCTTTCAGGGCGATGTGGAGTTCTGCGGTAAACGCTTCTTTCACTTTTTCGTGATTCGGGAATTAATTTAAAAAATCAAAATCCTTTTGAAGACAAAAGACGCTCTTGAATTTTTTACTTTGTTGTTATATTTTTATAATGAAACAAAGATTACACAACCACACAAAAAAAATATTTTTTTGGGTCTGGAGGTCAGACCATGTTTACTATATGTTTTCGGGGTCGCTGAATCCAAAAACCTTAGCACGTCAGGGTTATGACATAACCTCAAAAACCTCAAACAAAATTATATTCGAGTCCGGGTGTCAGACCATGTTTATTATATGTTTTTTTTTTTGGTCGCTAAGTTCGAATCCGAGGTCCAAAACTTCAGCATGTCAGGGTTTCGAAATAACCTCAATAATTTTATAATTTTTTCTTCCGAGTCCGGGGTCAGACCATGTTTACCATATGTTTTTGGAGTCGCTGAATCCGAATCCGTCGTCTTTTTGGACGATCGTAGCTTTCTAAAATCTTCAACCACTTTGCCAAAAATCTTTTTATACTTTGGACTTTGTTATTTCCTAAAAGTTCTGTGGCACATCTTTAAAACTAAGCCACGCTGCTTTCTCAAGTCGATTCATTGTACCAATGAAATTTATATCTTTGAACATAGTTCGAATTTGTGGTCCGTCGAATACTCCTTCTTTCAACTTAGCTTCAGAAAGTTTCGGAAATTTGGATTGAAGGTATTGAAAACATGCCCCTGATTTATCAAGGGCTTTGCCAAATTGTTTCATGAGACCAAGCTTTATATGCAACGGAGGAATGAGAATTTTCGGTGGATCGATAAGAAACTCATTGATGATGTTATTAGAACCTGGAGTTTGCGATGATCTTACTGGCCATTGTTTGGTCTTGTTGTAGTTGTTTTCTCTATTTCCCACAAACACAAATAGCAAGAATATTTGATTTTCAAAATCCTGACGAGTTGGAGTTTTTTATACAACGGATTCAGATTCAGCGATCAAAATAAAAAAAAAAATTTTTATAAAGTTAATTTACAAAAACATATAATAAACATGGTCTAACCCCCGGACTCGAATAACATTTGGTATGTGGTTTTTTAAGGTTATGTCAGAACCCTGACGTGCTTGGTTTTTTTGGACCTCAGATTTGGATTCAGCGACCCCGAAAACATATTTTTTTGTGTGGTTGTGTTATTGATAGACTTCCCCCTTAACTTTTTTTAATTTAAAATTTTTCTGTTGAAAAAAAAGATTTCACTTTCCAGTCTAACGAGAACAAAAAGTTTCAATAAATTATTGTTATCTTCTTATTCTTTAATAGTGTCAGTAGGTTTTTGTAACTCAAGCAGTTTCACGTAATTATTAATTTCACGTAATTTCGTATGTTTTCATTTGGTATGGACCAACTGGCCGCAGCCAAATGGCCTTCTCCAACTGTCTGTCGGCAACTGGCCTCCGCCAACTGACCGCCAGAACAACTAACCGCCAAGACAACTGTGCGTTAGCAATTAATTTAATTGTAAGTACCGAAAGCTTCAAGCATATGATACGATATCGAATGTCAGTCAACTCCGAATCTACATTAAAAGGTTTTTTTTTATTATTTATTTTGTAAGAACAAAAAAATTACTAAGTAGATAACATACTTGACAAAAGTTAATTACGGATTTACGTATATCAAATGTAAATGATATTGTTATTGATTAGTTTAAAAATTGCAACTACATTAAAAGCCAACCAATGAATGAATTACATTTTGTATTATTTGCAGAGTAATAAAAATTGTCAGTTATAAATCAAGTGGTGGTATAGTCGCTACCATAAAAGCAATTGCCATGTCTTAAGATTAATAAAATTGAATATAAATTTTAGAAATCTGCAGTTAGTCCCCACTTTAGTTTTTTTCTAAATATGTTTAATACGACCCATGTATTTGAGTTTTTTAGGTTCTGTCCTAAAGTTGCAACGATCTCTCACTGTTACCGAGATCAATTAAACAATTAAAAAAATCACCCTGTAGATGCAGTTTGACATTTGAAAGATCTTTTAAAACGGCAACCTTACACTTTTAAAAACAACCCCTATTACATTTATTGTTGTGTCAGCAGTCAGTGTCACGGCCATTGTTCGGGCCGCCAAATGCCACAGCAACCAGTCGTCTTGCGACAGGTCGGTAACGACCATTTGTCACGGCGCCCAGATTTTTATTAATTCATACACAATATATAATAATTTTCTATTTATCTCAATTGGAAATGCATTCTTGTGTTTAAACAAAAATTCATCTTAAATCTGCCGGTAATAAAGTTTTTTGACTTCATTTATTTAGTTTCTTTTTTTCTCTTTACACGAAAAGGAGTTTTTGAAGTACATGTTTCAGCAATTTTATCCATTTTTGTTGTTTTTTATTTATTTACATAAAATTGCGTTTCAAAGAAGGTACATGTTTTTCAAATTTATGTAAAAAAACGTTTTTCTCGAATCGTCATCAATTATTCAGTCTTTTCTGTATTTTCACAAAAAGGAGTCGTTGCAGTACATGAAAGTTTTTCTACAATTTTTTTGTTCTTAACCGCAATGTTTTAATTTTTTATTTTCTTTTTTCCTTTAGACATTAAAGAGTTCCTGAAACACATGATTTTCCAAATTTGTATTAACCGACGTTTCTTATTTGCTTTTTCTTTTTATTGCGTTCTTATCTTCTTATCAATTTTCAGTCCAAAAAAGTTTGCATCTTAAAGTTGCTGTCAATTACGTTTTTAATTTCTTGTAATTCCTGTCTTTTGCTTTTTGTACACTTTCACAAAAAGTAGTACCTGAAATTTTATTTTGGCGCGTTTTGTGACCTAGATGGGCACTTCCACATAGACCTTTTCTAAACAAACTGACGAAACGAATATTAGACTAAGGTTTAGTGTCAGTGCAAGAAAGGTTTTACTTTGTGATAGTCGGACAAACTTACAACACGTTTGAAAATGTAGATTTTATACTCATTTGCTCGGCTCATGGCTCAAACTGCAATCTCGTGTAAAATCTTACCTTTTCAAAACGATGTACTATATACAATTTTTAGCATTTTTAAACTATACTCTTTTGTTTTTAAATTAAATATAATTGCATTGTATATGGCTTTACTCGATCAGGACAGCTCGGCGCGGCCACTTCGGTGCGGCCATTTCGCTGTCGGGATGTTTTGGTTCTGAACCAGTTTGATGCCGACCCAGTTCGGTGCAAAGATTAAAAAATTGAGACAAACTGAGATTGTGGGTCTTAAAAAACTTGTACTTATATTGTATAACCACAGTATGTTCTAAAAACACAAAAATTGGGATCTTCAATTTACTTGGGAGTTTATTTAATAAATTTAATAATCCAAATTTTTGATCTGATGTTTAATGACGCAAATGCGTTAATTATTGACCTATACCGTGTGTTGATTCGGCCGCTCGGTAATTGCATGTTGCATGTAAAAATTATCATGCAATTTCCTGCTCCCCTAATTGTTTTAGAGGATAAAACATAAGAGTACATAATTTTAATAACTAAAAATGCTACTAAGTGGTATGTTTTCTCCGACCAAAATTCTACTGATCAATAAACTATTAAACTAGAAATAGAATTTTTGAAAATCACATTGGTATGATTTCTAAAATTGACAGTTTATTTTGTATTTTCTATCTTACAGTAAAATTTTGATCGTTCAAAACGTAATATTCAGGTATTACATGTAGAATGCTATTACTGAGCGGCCAGTGTAGCAAAAAAGAACAACAAAACAACAATTATCGACAAACTGTCCAGATGTGGAATCATGTGAATGTATCACTTTTAAAATATTTTCATTATTTAAATTCAGATGTTTTTTGTAAGTATTTAACTAATGCTTCGCCCCGATACGAAACTGTCCAAGCACTGAAACGTCTAGGCTCCGAAACGGCCACACCGAAGTGTCCCACATTGAACTGACCGCACCGAATTGTCCCATCCCGGGTTTTTACTTATACAACTTCACATATTTGTTGTTTTTTTTTGACAATTCTAAATAAATTTTGGAAATGTTCTGAGAATAATACAAATATAGAAAATAAAACGCATAATATCAAATGACATCTACAGTATTATTATCAGTAAAATTATTAATATTATACCCAAAGTTCGTGAACCACTCTCTAAACCTACTCACAGACAACTACAAAAACGAGAAACTTAAAATTTTCAATAAACGTCTACAACTAGAAAATAAGTTTACATTTTGACTGTAAATTCTCAATGGGTTGAACTAAACAATAAGACCGCGCTAATTCAACTTTCGGTAATTTACGACCTCGTCCATCGATTTTCCCATTAGAGGGAAAGGTTGGCAACACAAAAGGAAATTAGTTAGAATTTTGTTTTTGTTTGTGTTTTAGGTCATTTTTCACCGTTAAGACAGCGTTCAAGAGGCTGCCACAACTTTTCTAAGAAGAACAATTATCGAAATGTAATTTTACCACACCAAATGTCGTATGTATATTTCACGATGGCGTCGACAGATCGCGATTAGGCCCCGCAGGAATGCTACGTTGTTTGTTAGATAGACACCGTGGAATTCAATTGTAGATCTAATTAATTAGTCAGGTGTCTTACCTACTGCAGTAATTAAAGATTCCAGCGGTTTTGGTGCAAATGTATCTTTTACTAGTTATGGATGTAAATTTCTGTTACCTAATGAATTTTCGATGCCATTGTGTCGGCGAGCGCAACTCAGTAATGAAGTTTTGATGTCAAAAGTGCAAAGTAAATCAAAATGATAAATAACGCGAGAAAATTAATGATCAAACTTTTTTTTTTATTTTGTATAACTTTAAAACAACGATGTGGGGGGTGACTTTCATCACACAAACGCGACGTATGCCGCAATAAAGCCTGAAGTGACTCGTAAAAAGTTTATGATGTATCAACTTCAAGTTCTATTGAAAACTATGTGCCAGTTTGGTCTTAACAACACATAAAAAAACTAGCAATGCTGCATAACATCGAGAATGCTAAAACGTACCTACTGCTTGATTTGATCTTTTATAAACCTTCAATACAAAGTAACGAGGCCGGAAATTTCTGTAACGAAAGGGATGAGATTCGAATGGATTACGTTTCCAGCTTCATGACAAGTTTCATAGTTGTTGGATAACATTTGATATAAATATCGATACTAACTTGAGTGTAACTGAAACGAAAAATAAATGCTCACGACATTGTATTATCCTTTCCAACGTATATACATTCTAATTTACATTTATAGTGCCCCCGTAAAATGCTTTATGATAAATATATAAAGGGCGTCGTGAAAAATATTTACCGACAAAATAACTCGTAATTTTTAAATACTTCAATAAACTTATTCCCATAATAATAACAGAAGCGAAATTGTCGCGTAAAACCAAAATCCGAACGTCGACTCAATTATATTAGACAAAATTTAATTCTCCCACTTGGTGCGCGGTTGTCCTTTCTATTATAAAGTTAGATTTGACTAAATGAGACCAATCGTTTCAGTTTCTGGAACTTAATCGCGTTCATTTCAATGAAAATTTACTGATTTCTAAGTTAATTAGAGAATTCGAACGATTACTTTATTTTAAATAATTTAAAAATTATTGCGCAAAATAAAATAACTACGACTAGCTGTATTTAACAACTAATCAATTGAAACATGTATACCACGGTCAAGCTGGCCGAGGTGTGGACCACTTGACCCTGATGCGGTAGACCAATGCCCATTCTTTAAAAAAATCGCAAAAAAATTAATTGTACAAATCTGTGTAAGAAGATGGTATACCACGATGGTTTTTGTTTGTTGACATAATATTACGAATATAATTTACATTATTTCATTGACTAAAATCTAGTATACCATCTTTGTTAATATCCAGATATAAGCTAAAGTAAATTCCACAAATTAAAATATTTAGTTTAAACCTTCATTCTAGACTTAATTTTTATACATAATGTCCAAGAATCCCTACCCAAAAAGAAAAAGAAAAAGAAATTTTGTTGTTTCTTTGAGGAGATAACATTTTAATTCGAGAAATTAAAACCGTTGATCCAAACATCTGCCTGCATTCCTACATTTACTAAATTGCATTTTTTTAGCTTTATTTTCAGCTTTTCAATAAACTGGTCTCAAAAAATATCCGACAACAATTTTTCTGCGTTGTGATCGGCATTTGTCAGTATTCACTGTAGCGTAAGTTCTGGGTTCTGGGTACTTGCATCTCTTGCAAGTGGTGAACTAAATAAAATTGACACGAGAAAAGTAATAAGCACTCAAGCTATCATAATGCGTTTTCATCTTCAGAGAGACTAGAATCAGTTTTGGCATTGTGGTTATCCTTTTTTCTTTTGTGGTTTAAGCTTGTTCCAGTAATAACTTTTTTCATTTGTTTAATCTCTTCTTTCTCGATCTTCACTTTCTAGAGCGTCTATCACTGGAGGCCTATAAACACTATAGATTTTCTTTTTTAGCGTGTTTTTCAAGAGAAGCCTTCGGAAAGGGTTTTAAGTTTTTTGGTGTAACGATAGTGCCCATATCATAAATCAAAACACAAGCAGATGTAGAGGGTTGATGCGATGACGCCCTATGTTGATATTGATAGTGATAATAACAGTGTGCTCCAATGTGTACCTTTAAGGTTGACTTTTATTTCTCACAACAAGAATTAATCTGGACAATCTGTCAAATTAACTGCATTGTTGTCTCAATATTTTGGCATATATCTTGTCTGTGCATACCTAGTCTTACTCATAGATAGCATAGTGAAACAGATATTTAAGGGGATGAAATAAAAGTGTTTCAGTCTCTACTAAACAGTTTTGCAAAGTACCTATACTGCTATAGAAAACATTAACTCAGTAAAATAAATAAAGAATTAACAGAAAAAATACTAACTCTACGGACAAACTTCGCGTAGTGATTCTAGACCCAAAAATAAGAAATGAAGTTCATATAAACTTAGGTCCAAAAACGCTTCGTTCAAGACCTACAGGGTGTTAAAAAATTTTATTTTCCTCGGTTTTTTGGTGCTATCTACAGTGGAATGTTAAAGTTACTTGGCCATAACTTTTTTACCACCCGGTATATTGACGTTCTACTTCAATTAGTTTGTTCTCTTTTCAGTTCTGTAATTAATTTGATTGCACATGCCGGTCTATAAATTAGTGACAAACAAACGAAAACTTAACCAACTTAAAACTTTTGTATAGTTAATTAATGTATATAATAAAATATTAATTTAGGTTATTCCAATAATCTGGTCTTTTAGGACCATTTCTTTGTGGAGATATGAAGGACAAACAACTCATTGTGAGTAATCACAGCGTATTGAGTTGGTTGTCCTTCATACTTCCACACAACAGGGGCCCTAAAAGACCAGATTATTTAATAAAATACAGGTATATAATAATAACTAATTATAAAATTTGCAATACAATAAATAAATGTTCAATTAGCTATTTGTGTGACCATAATTTTGAAAAAAGATACATAAACAAGAAATTCTACGAGGAAGATCAAACTTTGCATCCTGCTGGAAAGACAAATTTTTCGAATTTATTTTTTCGGTGCCATTAGCCAGATAGGTTCAGCATAAAAAATAGTCTATATGTTGTGCAAGTTTCAACTTGATCCGTTCAAAAGTGGTAAGTTCATTAGTAGCGTGCAAGATTATCCCCTACCGAGAATTTGAAGCATAAAAAATGTTGCCTCTACGGCTCAATAGAAATACTACCAGAAGGACAGTTTCGGAAAAAACTTCCAGCAGGACAAAAGAGTGGACGTTCTAAAATATAAAAAATTTTTATTTGCTAAATCGATTTCAAATCTTCGCAAAAAAAAATAAAATTTGAGAAAAAACATTTCGTCTTCCGAACATGTGAACTTTAAAGTATTTATTAAATTCTGCCTTCTGAAGAAGCCAATGTTATTGACATTAATCATCTAAAAAGAAGGAGAGGAAATGTGGAAAAACCTAAGCGCTCGTCCTTGTTTATTGATTTTTTTGTTTAAGACTAATGTCGATAAAAAATTAAATTTAAATAAAGTTTTTGTCAAAACAATGTTACTAAAAAAACACTAATTTTTGTTAAATAACTCAGTAACAAAATCAAGTTATGAAAAAATAATATGCCACCACAGATATAGGTCTTTTTGTGTTGGTTTTCCACTTTTCTCAATTGGAGAACTATATTTTTGTAATGAATTTCTGACTTCAAAGGTATAATAATTAAAAGTATTGACGAAGTGAAAAACCAAAAAAAAAAACTCATTAGCAATTATTTTTTAGAGATTTACAAAAGAATGACGGTTAAAAAGTTACTCGTCGCAATAACTCAATTTTTTTCAATAATAGGTAAGTGAAAATGAAATATATATGAAAAAATTAGTAGGTAGAAGCCGATTGAAATGTAAAGAACCTGTCATGTAACCTGCGCAGTGAACGAAAATGAAACGGACGAGTCTATTGCTCACAGTTCACATTAAAGGGAACATAGAATGGTATTTCGTTATTTCGTTTGTTGTTTTCTTCAAATTGTAACCTAATTTAATAAATGTATTTATATAAGGTATACATTTTTCTAAACTATTTTACGTTTAAACAAATTTTTACGGTAGAGTAAAGTCGCTTATTGTGAAATAGGTCCCTAATGTGAAATACCGATTTATTACCAGATCTATAAATGACATCTGTACGCAGGCTCACATTACACCCCTCTCTAAACCATTTCTGTCCAGCATCAGCCATAATTGCATCAAGGTCAGTTGTACGTCGGAATCCGATGGAGAGCGATATCAGTCACGGCCAACATTTTTTCATCGTGAAGGTCAAAGTGCAAAAACTCATTTGTTTTGCAAATCGAAGGTGAGTTTTTCTTGGGGTTAATCATGATAGTTAGGGGCTCTAGAATCTATCTTGTTTTTGTTGCTGGTTGCAATTTTATGTTAAAAATTGTTGAATTTTGAAATGAATCGTTATTGCCCTATTGTGAAATATGAATGGGGTCCGAATGTGAAATATTCCACATTAGGGCTGTATATATCATGTCTGAGAAACTTTTAATTTTTTTCAGGTGAAATGCCGTTGAAAAACATAAAGAGCAAACGTGGAAGGAAGAAGACATGAGGAATGCTGTCGAAGCAGTGCGATCTCATAGAATGGGTTATTTAAAAGCTTCCAAATTGTTCAAAGTGCCTCGAGCTACTTTATATAGATATTGTAAGAGCGGTAAAAACATCGAGGATATCAAAAAGAAGCCCTAGGAAGGAACCCTATTTTGCCAAGAGAGTTGGAAGTTAAACTTGTGGACTACATTCTAAAGATGGAAAAGCAATTTTTGGTTTAACGAGGAGAGATCTACGTACTCTGGCATTTCAATTAGCGAGGCGAAATAATGTTCCGAATAAGTTCTCCTTACTTAAGGAATCTGGGGGAAAAAATGGCTCAAAGGATTTCTGAGAAGACACGGCGATAAAATTAGCGTGAGAAGACAGACAGGCACATCAGTTGTACGAGCTGCTGGCTTCAATAAGCAAAGTGTTGATGAGTTCTTTGACTTGCTTGAAGCAGTTATGGACGATAAACAGTTTTCTCCCAAACAGATCTTTAACGTGGATGAGTGTGGCATATGCATTGTCCAATCCAAATGTCCCAAATCTTGGCACTCAAAGGTAAACGTCAGATAGGAGCATTGACGTCTACAGAGCGGGGATCTTTAATCACTGTATGCATGTGTATGAGTGCAGATGGAGTATTTGTGCCACCAATGATCATATTTCCCCGAAAAATTCTAATGAGCAATTGAAGAAGGGTGCTCCACCTGGAACTCTAAAATTCCATCCATCTGGGTGGATCCAAATGGATCTCTTTACTGCTTGGTTCGAGCATTTCATTGAATATGTTCGGCCTTCTCAAACTAACCCAGTCCTGTTAATACTGGATGGTCATAACACACATACGAGAAACCTAGACGTTATTGTGAAGGCAAAAGAAAATTTTGTCACTATCCTAGCTCTACCTCCACACACCTCCCATAAAATGCAACCGCTCGATAAAACGGTCATGGGAGCATTGAAGACGTTTTATAATGAGGAAATAAGAATTTTCTTGAGAAATAATCAACGTGCTGTCTCTCACTTCGACATCTCTGAACTCTTTGGGAGAGCCTACTTGAAGGTTCAATCAGCTGAACGAGCCGTCAAAGGGTTTGCAACCACGGGAATCTATCCGACAAAGAAAAATATTTTCAACGAAGAAGATTTCATAGCTAGTGAGAATCAAGAGGTGGTTCATCAGGCTTCTCCTGTACCTCAAGCATTACACAATGTCATCACTTCAGAAGAAGAAAACGAATGCGAAAATGAACAAGCATCATTGGTGGTTTGTCCAGAAGATATCACACCAATACCCAAATTACAAAGAAAAGTGGGTACCCGAGGAAGAAAGCCAGGAAAAGCCAAAATAATAACTTCAACTCCTAACAAAGAGGAGCTTGAAGAATCTGCCAGGGTGAAGGTGGTTAAACCAGTTAAAAAAGAAAGCAGTTAAAAACAGGTATTTCCCGAAAATCCAGGTTGCAGTTCAGCTCAGAAATTGGATCAGAAGACAAAGAAGAGGCTTATTAAACAAAACAAGAAAGAACTGTCCTCGTCAGACTCAGAATCCGAATCGAGCATTTCAGTTCACAATTCTTCGTCAGATGAAAACGAATTTTTCCGGGAATCATCCAATCCCAATGAAGATGCTGAGTGTATTTTCTGTGGTAAAAAGTTTTCGTGCAACAATCGAGGGAAATATGGATTATGTGCGTATTGTGCAATTGTTGGGCACATGAAGAGTGCGCAGGTGCAGATAAAGACCCATATGTCTGTGACTTTTGTCGATAACTTTGTCTGTACTTGATAAAATTGTACTGAGAATAACTTGACGTTTGAATTTATCTAATACCTAGGAATGTTTGATAGTTACCATATGTATAATGAATAATAATAATATTTCACATTAGGAACCCACCTATTTCACATTTGGAACCAGGGTATTTCACAAAAGGAGCCCCGTTTTGAAAATTCCGAATAATGCACTTTTGTATGTTTTTATTTTTTGGCATTTTCAGTAGGTTCCAAGGCTCTGAGTTAATGATCATACATACTTGATAACCAGATCTACTAGTATGCAAAATATCTTGAGGTTCCATTGAGGAACTGTTATATATTTGACCTGGAAATAAAATGGTATTCCACATTCGGCGACTTTACTCTACTACTGAATTGAATCGTTCGCGCAGATTGATCACGTGACAGAGTCCTCTACATTAGTATAAATCGAATGTTTAAAATTCGGTTAAAATATTTGTTAGTGTTTTTTTTTTGAAAAATTGACCGTTTTGGAGTTTTTACCAAAAAACTAATTTTTAGTTTGGAAACCACATACTTATACCGAAGTACGTGCATTGTCAGTTACAATAAAACTCCTTGTACTACATTGAAACATTCCAAATGCGAAGAATTTCATTTCAGTTTTTAAGTCAGTAAAAAAAAAACACAAAAAAACTGCACATATCCGTACACATGTTTTGATAGGCCAGCGAACTGATGCTGAACAGTTTGCTGATGATGATCGCTTAGCTATCGAAGCACGTATAGGGATAGAATAGTTTTTTGTGTAACTGTTCAGAATCAGTTCGCTGATGATGATAGCTTAGCTATCGAAACACGTGTACGGAGATAGTTTTTGTGCAATTTCGGTGTTTTCATTCTCTGTTACAGATAGACGCTGCAGATTACAGTTCCATTCCTTTGATTTTAAGTAAATTTTTTTTAGTTCTGCCAATAACAGAAACAGCACAACGTACCTATTAAAATTAATTATTAAAGCCAAATTAAAAATTGGAATGAATTTCATTCGAGCAGGCTTACAGGAAATTCGTAATTTTTAAAGTGCTAATAAAACTTTAGCTAATAACAGCATCATAACATCCAAAAAAACTTGTCGACTAACAAGATAATATCCGTAAGAAAAGTAATTAAGCGAATGCCTATGTTATTTGCATAAAGAATTGAGCGTTATTGGGCAAAAGAAGATAATTAAGCGCGTCTATTTAGTTTTCGAGGTTTCTCAAATTAAAAATTTATCGAGAAGAATTTCGCTCGGCGGTCCCGCCTTTCTTTTTTTTTTCAAAATTATAAATTCACGAGCTTGTTACGTATGAAAAAGCCACAAGAAATGCCGACCGAAAATAATGAACAGCCGCTCATCTTTAGGGAGGAAATTACATATTACTTCGTTTTCCGTTTTCTCAGTGTTTTCTTATTTTGTTGAAAATGAAAGCGCCTCTCTTGTTTGGGGTACGAAATGGGCGATATTTTGTTTAGAGAAAAGTCTAATGCGACTGTTTTCTTAATACAACGCTATTTAGGAGACAATATTCTAATATTACCTTGACACTTGGAACGACCGCTAATAAATTTTCTAAAATACACTAACTGCACTTCCTTGCTACCAACAAAGACACGGACAAACTAAATGGATTATTATGTTTAATAGAGTGTTATCATCAGATATTGCCGTGAATCACGGTAATCACGACACAAAGAAAACAATTACATAAGAAGCAGCTTCGCTTGAATAAGCAACGCAAGGTGTACGTTTCGTCGTTAATAAATACCTTCGCAATTCGTAATTTGTCAAGCAGAAATAACAAAATTACAACCGAAAAAAAAGCCGTATTTGTACGTGTGTACTTGCAATCGTTCCGTCAATAATTTTTATGAAAAGAAGACCAATGAAAATCAAAAGAAAACACCGCCTTAAATAAAAAACTTCCTAGGGCGATATTGGTATTCAATCAAATTTCTAAATAAAATAAGGAACGCTATCAGAAACAAACAAGCGGTCCTTTATTTATTTCCAATATAAAATTCAAATAGCGCTCTCGTAGAGGTCCAGGTATCTAAACTAAGAAATCGGGAGAGATTGCATCAAGTATAAAAGAAGATTCCAATTCTTCCGAAACTCTCATATACTGGAAATAAAGGGGAATTCTAAATTGTTTGTCCTCTATGTAGGAGAAGTAGTTGCACAACTTTCCCTTGTAAATTGCACACGTATGAAAACGGCGGTCCTTTTATATTGATTACTCACGAACACCACTACAAATACTTTTTTTTTCGTTATAGTGTACGATTATATTTTGTGTACCCGAAAAACGAACTGTTTCACTAAGGATAATGCTGACGCTATAAGATTACGAATTTTTATTTACCAACAATACCGTTTCTTATTAGTCTGTTAGACGAAAACGAAAATGTTTTTTTATCTCGATCTATCCATCAAATTAGATTCGATTTTGTTTTTATTTCGGTTTGGTCCTATTTGAACAAACGACATTTTACTAAAAGCAAATTGTGGTTCTAAGGTACAAAACCGACAAGAGCATTTCGTTGATTGATAGTTTAATATTTTTCTATTAACGATTTTTTTTCCTTTCATACAGTAGATTATAGAGAGAATTTGCTCTCTTGTTGATGAATTTGAATACAAATAGCAGAAGTCTTTTCTTATGTTAATGCCAGTTGCGAGATGATTTGGAAAGGTTTTAGAACGTCAGATGTTTCTCCGTTGTAAAAAATATTATTGACTTTTGATTATTAACTTTTACATTTTGACAAAAAAGTTCTGATAAGATACACATACTAATAATTGCTTTAGAAAGAGTTCTATAGTTAGTGAATAAAGGCTTCAGAGCGGTTATAGAGAGAACAAAATAAATAGAAATGGAATCAAAATTTAATTATTTATTGAGAGAACATACTGACTAATATAGGTTAAGAAAGAGGAGAGAAAAAAGGTATAAACTGGATAAACAACTTCAACAATAGATTAGTATGATTACTAAGAGCGTCACAAAATAAAAGTAACAGTCAAGAAGAGATACATAAAAACAGACAGACAGCGAGTTTAATAAACTAGAAACACAAAAAAATGAGTCAACGTTTGAGCTCTGTGGAATGACTAAATCAAATCGGAAATAACAAGAGAACAACGTAAACAAGAAAGCTAAGAAAGCTTTAATAGAGAGGTACACAAAACACAAAAAAATAAGAAGAATTAAAACAGACTGTGACGGGATTATTTTTAAATAATTGGTTTATTGAGAAATTTTCTACCTACAGTATAGGCCGTCGTGTTTACGCTAATGCGTCTGAGTATGCATTCTTGTATTGGGCCGTTTAGCGAATTTTACCTGTTTAGAGTTGCCTGTTCGATTTGGTATCCGTAAATTCTAAACTTAACATCTCGTTGGCTCGCAAAAATGATACGTTCTTTTCCTATAAAATCTTCGTTGTGAAAGGGTGTACTTGAAAAATGCTGTCTCAAAGCTGCACAATTGGACACGTGCTTAATAATAGCGACTGAAGTAAAATCGTCCCATTCTAATTAGGGAATAAATTTTCGGTTACGATTCCAATGCATTTTTTTTTTGTATTTCCTTTCGTTCTGGTCGTTCGTTTGACGTACTCCGTTTTAATTAGTAGATGGATATTGGATGAGGGTTGTACTGGCAATATTAACAATCCAAAAATTATAACCTATCGAAGTGGATATCACACCACCGTTGGAATTTACTGGAAAACTTAGTAAACTAATTACAAAGTCAACTATACTTATCTGGTTAATCAACTTCCCTTGAGGCCATCGTCGAGTCAAGGCCACCACTCAAGATAAGTCGGTTATTTAATCATTTGTGTAGCCCAGCAACTGTTATCAGTGGAGTCCAGTTTGGGTTGCTTTTCTTTGTGGATACTCAAATACTAGGTTTGGATACGAAAGCTGTTATCTCTACCGATTAACTGTCGAACACGGAAGACTTCCTAGTTACACGAACTAAGTTATTTCTTTATGCATGTCATTAATTAATTTTGTCGCGTTATATGTATTTGTACCGTGGTTGAAAGTTTAACAACGTATTTTTTTGGCGCCTATTCTTATCCTTATGTAAACTCAAAGGATCCTTTAAGTAGAATTAATTATGTGCCCTTTGAACTTATTTAAATTATCGGCCACGGTCCGGTACTCGTCGTAATTGTTATTAAGTACCTTTGGAACAATATTTTGCCGTGCGAATCACGTGTAGGGATTCATCAGCGTTTGCGACTGTCAAATAAACTAACCTAATTGGGGACGTTTGCGCCTCAAATTTATATTCGTGTTTTAACTCGCTCTCGTGCATGATTAGTATTTGATAACTATATATGCTATTGATTTTATTTGATATTGTCTATTGGTATGTTAATGTGTTTCTCGAATTGTAAAATTGAGCTCTAGTCGCTAAAGAAATATACAGATTTCTATGCACATACGGTCTATTACTGTATCTATGAATACCTGGGGACTCTAATTATTTCTTTTACATAATCCTAGGCGGGCCTTATAAATTTTCCGAGCAGTGTAGAGATCTTCTTTGTGAACGACCACGACCACTTCCGACTAAGAAGAGCTGCGGGGGTCATTTAATACTGCTATATCTTTATTTTATTTGTCTACAAATAAACCTTAACAACACAAAAAGAAATTAGAACCATGGAACAATTACTTTCAACACAACTTAAAAAGAAAGAACAGAACAAATGAAAATAATCAAAACCAAAAAAAGAGTTGATGATTTACTGCAAAAGAAAAATGGATCCCAAATAGTCTCTGCAAAATATACAAGGACGTATGAAGAACTAAGAAAATACTACTGTAGTACTGAGAAGGGAACCTACTATTTTCAACATATAAGAATAGAAACCAGACGACATGGGTCAGCCATAGGATAAAAATATGATTAATTATAATAAATATAATAGTCATGAACGTGGCACAACAATAAAACATAACAATCTAAATCCATTAAAATGGAAAGCAGATGCTAAATTTATGGGCAAATGAAATAGACAAAATAAAATTAGAAACAAAGAAATAAAATACAACTGGATCAACATGGAAAAAGTAACAGAGGATAGTTGATAGCAAGCCAAGCAAACAATGAATGATGAATAAACTAAGGTCTACTACGTCCTAAATTATTATTGTTATTATTATAGGTGAAGCTTTGCTGAGCCAAACTTATTTATTAACTTAATAACGTTTTAAATATTGGACAATATTATGCATTAATATTAAACACAAATATTGGATTAAACAATGTCATTGGAAATAGTTTTTTATTGAACATTTTTACAAATAGAGTCCTCCTTCACCCCACTTAAGACTGAGCCCGCAAGAGTATGTAGGCAATGGAAAATCAATCTGAACTGCGTCATAGGAAACTGAAATTACAATCGCCTATCTCACCTCAAAGCAGTCGCGAAGTCCTAAATTAATTGATTATCTCGTTGATATATCGATGGGAACTTGTTTTGGCGCTCGTTCGTTTGGTAGGTTGTTTTTACAAGTAGATCAATGTAGTGATAGTTTGTTCAGTAGGTATCTTGGAAGACCCCAATGCAGCAATCATGTCAAAATACTTGGACCAATAGAGTTCAATAACAATTGAGCACAATATGGTTCATCGGTTGCAACAGATTTCATCACTAGATAATTTTCAAACCTTTGTTTGTAGGTTTTGAAAGATTTCATGGTTGAAGCAATTTTTTTTAAGTTGGATATAAAAGCAAAACTCATACCTGAAGATAAAAAGTTTGAGCTTTGGTTTAGGACTGGTTGTTGCTATCCACTTGTCTCAATTGAAGATAACAATTTCGTCATAAGCGAATTTTGCTGATCCATAAACTGTTGAAATGATTATATCCATCTTGCCAATTTATAAAATAAATACGTTTACCCATAAAACAAATTTTATTAAAATTACAGTCTAATGACACCAACATTAGATGCCAATTAACCTATTGGAAAAGATTAAACCACACACAGCAAAAAGGACCCAAAGTTGGAAACGCTATATCATCAGACGCCTCACAAGAACCCTTCGTTTTCTGGTCTCCAGGCGGTCGTTTGAAGACCTCAGGTTTTCAACAAGCATTGAGTAAAAAATATCAGAAACTTGCAAAGCTATTTACACTAGTTTGAAAGAAGAAACTTTAGTTTAAATTGAAATGGAAATAACTTATTGACAAATATATAACTAGTTATTCAGTGTATCCATTTATTTAATCGTATGGTACATTTTATATATTGTATTGTGATGTAAGTATTATGTATGGTGCCCCAGAAGATCAGTAACAGTGACCTGTACAGTGTGGTGACAAAACCGTGTGCAATTGTGGATTGGTTCGTCTTGGCAAAGAATTTACTTCAAGGTTTAGGAAAACCACTAAAACCTAAACATGCCAACCCTTACCTACCCTAGTATTCACATGTAATAATATTAATTAAGTGTGTAATGTGATTGTGTTTTGTGAAATTGTGTTGTACATTTTTCCGTAATTATCCGGGAGGGTCTTGATGACCAGGTCCGGAAACCAAAGTGGTGATTCTACACGTGTTTTCTTACAGTTCTTTGTATATTTTTTCTTCAGGTAAACCGTGCAGTGAAGAAATTTGTTTAAGTTCCTTGTTAATTAAACACAAAGTTTCAAGATATGGTTGACGTTTTGAAATGTTTTTAAATTTTTGGGTAAGGATTCGTCTTCATGGTTGTGACTTCTGCTTAGTAATCATTATATGTGGGTGGGTAAATCTACTCGGAAATAGACTTTGTAAGTTCATAATTTCTTAGCACGTCTCTTTATGTGAATTGTACAATGAATTTTTCTCCTTGCCTTTCTTTTAATGAAATCTGTACAGTGTAAGTCAAATAAAAGTGTATGTAAACTGACATTTTTAAACATTTAAAACTCTTTTAAATTCTTTTCCTTTTTTAGTCAAAGTTTGTTTGCCTCTTCTCAATTAAATAAATTTCGTAACGTTTTTAAGGTTTCGAAGGTTTTTGGAATGTTCCAGCTATCTGGGAAGATGGTTTATTGTCAATATTTCTACCAACTTTCAAAATATTAAACAAAGTGTAATTAATCGCAAGGTTTCGAAAGAGTTTTGAAATTTTATATATTACACCGTTGGGAAGATGATATTCATTTCAATGCATTAAGGTAAGTAAATGTAAGTGCATATAACCGTCTTCAGGAATGTAATTAGAATGTTTAAGTTTTGTGGTTTCCTAAATCTTGAAAAAAATGTTTTGCCAAGACGAACCAAATTATGTTTCGACACCACACTATTCACTATACATGTTTATACTGATCTTTTGGAGCACCATACATTACACTGACATCTAAATACAATAATAAAAATAAAAATTTTTCACGTACGTGGATTATAGGTAGAAGTTCCCTCTCTTCCTGATTTATTATTTAAAATATTCACTAAATAGATATGGTCTTGTAGGGCCCCTTCTTTGTGGAGGTAGGAAGCACAAACAACTCAATTGGCTGTGATTGCCGACGTACTTTAAAATATTCATATTCCTTGCCACTTAAAACTTGAAAAAGTAAGGGTGGCGTATGCTAAGTTTGTTGACTTTTGTTTCAATTTAAACGTTTCAAAAGTTTGTTAGGAATCTAAAAACCTAAAGTTAAAAGAGTTTTTAATATTCCTGAGTGTTAACATTATACGTCACTTTATAAGTTTAATTGTAGGTCCCAATTATGCAATGTAACAGTGAAGGCTCAAAATTACTTAGTAGGAACCTACAATTAACGTTTACATAATAAGAAAGAAAAATTCTAATGTATAGGTTTAATTAATATTACGTTGTGGTAAAAATTATTAGATTCCGACTATTGATATTTTAAATATACAGGGTGTTCTACAAAAAATTCAAAAAGTTTCGATCAGTAAAGTTCGATTAAAAATAAAAACCAACCTAATAATCTCTGACAAGTTAATCTCGTTTCTTGAGGATAGTACAGGTCAGAAATAAGTATAAAACTTTGATGAAACCGGCAACAATATATATATATTTAAAGTTTGTAGATTAGCTATTGCGCAACAATTACCTCCTTAAAAATAATGGTTTTTGTTGCCCGAATGATTAAAAATTGAAAAACTACCCTTTAATAGTAATGACTGTTGTTTATGTTATACCCCCTATATTATCAATTGTTATGTCGGCTTTTCATTTTTCCTACATAAAAATAAGGTGTTAAATAGTAGTAATATAGTAAATTGTCATCGTTGCGTGACCTAATGTGGTAATTTCTTTACATCTTTTTAATATTAATTTGTTTTATCAAACCAGCGCAAAGAAATTGTCACGAGACCCTAATTCCTATATTCAATATTTATATATATATGCTCTCAAAGGAAATAAACAACTAACATAATACGTGACAATACCTGCCCGAGATAGTACACTATGTTTGTACTTACACCACAGCATAATAAACATATAGCAGCGTATCTTAATCTACTAAACTAAATTTGTAAATGGTCTAAAACTTATAGAAAAACGCCTGCCAAGACGAACTGTAAAATTGATGTCCACAACAAACACAATCGACTAAATTGATTATTTAAAAAAACGAAGGTTTAGATTTATTTATTCTACAGCTTATACGCTCCTTCATACGAGCATCGCTTTTCTATAATAGGGGAGTTTGGTCTTACACTTCCACGCTAGGGTTAGTTTTGTAACGTGCCCTCCGAAGCACGGTGGGAGCAGACCTTGAGAAAATCTCTCGCCGTCACTGGAATCGAACCAGCGCGCCGACGGTGGCGAATTCAATAAAGTGGCGCTTATACCGCTAGGCTATGCTCCCACAAAATTACATTTCGCTTGATTAAACGAAATTGGAAATCACATAATATTTATAAAGTTACGACTATTACGGTGCTTTAAAGCAAATAAAATGGTTAAGAGGTCATATTTTTTGAATTAGTAAGGTTATCTTCCACATTAATTTGGAAAACAAGTTCGTTTAAAATGATTAATTCAAATTTAAACGGTTTTCGCTCAATTTCTAGAACTTGTGACATATTAACTTAATATTGTGAGCAAAATAAATTTAACAAAGAATACAGACTTCGTAAAGATCTTCTTTTCCAATAATGGTCTAAAAACATAACAAAGCGTAAACAAAAGTCTTTCATTTATTTTTTTATATTTCTATCATTCACGATGACATTTATCCGAGTTGTGATTTGCCCTGTATATGAAAAGCTCGCAGCGAAAGGAAAACGTTAAATCCATTTTCTTTTGTTGATTTTGTAAATCTCCCCCGAACACGAGTTAATTCTACCTAATCTCTTCGGGTATAAAATTTAGCTGCACTAAACCATGCCAAATATCACATCACTTATATTCTTCTCCATTAATTTAAACTCGAACCATTGTGAAAATAAAAAGTCAAACTGTTGTTTAAAAATTGAATACGCCGAAAAGCTTTTTATTTTTTTTATATTCGGAAAAAAATATTAAAATTAAATAGCTTCTAGATCTCCGAAGGGCTTAGGGTATGTTTTCTTTAAATATTTTATTGCCGTCTATGTCACGCGTTTGAAATTCGTTTGACGTTTGATAATACGGTCTTTTATTTAATTTTAAGGTTGCACTGAATAATTAATAGGTTAGAAAGTGTGTGTAATATGAATAAAAAGGATTGATCTGTTTGTTGACAATGCATACATCACTAGCCAGGACTAAATGAATGTGCACTTTGCCATTTTTTGTCGATGGAGATTTATTAGCTTCACTTTCCGATGCTTAATGTAGTGTGTCGTGGATTTGCGCTCCGCTTTTCTGCGTTATCGCAGATAATTCCAATATTTTGTTTTCTTTTTAATGATGTGTAACTAACGCGATAAGAAAAATCAACAAACAAAGCCGGTACCGGAAAAATACAAAGCAAATTTGCCAGGTTGCTCTCGATTGTCAATCACAGATGTCGCTCGCGAAAACAGATTAAAAACAATTGGAGGCGGGAGGCGAAAATCCAATACTCTTGATTTTCCCTGGCGCGGAAAAGCGCATTATGTAAAAATTTATGGAACGCTCACAAAAAAGAAGACGAAATATTTCATCAAATTTACGGGCAATTTTTTTTTTATAAAGACAAAGTAAAATAAGCGATCGAGGCGGAATACGCAGAATTTTTTTTTTGGTAATGCGAACCGCACTTAAATAAGTCGCGTTAATTAATAGACACAAAAAAAAGATCTACACGAAAAGACGGAACGTTGTTTAATGGTTTTAATGTAGAAAGGAGACGTGAAAAACTAGAGCCATCGCTGTTGCTGTTCATATGGATTATAAGAAAAAACAATATATCTTTATGCTTCCTGCTGTAAGAGAAAATAGAACCTATGGGAGCACTACGAAGTTTTGCTTTAACTCTCTTCTAAGACATAACCTTATAAATGATTCTAATAAGTCGCAAAGGTGCGTTTTAGGACAGAAAATGTGTCTCCTATTTATCAACGTCGATTTACACAGAATCTTCGAGACATCTTCCAAATGATGTGGTAAGAACGCAAGACGCGTTCGATATTTCACTCTTCGTTTTTTTCCTCCAAAACCAATGGACCTAAACTAGTAGAAAATATTGTTATTATTATCCGGCGCATACAGCCTCATCAATTCGGTTACGGAGCGCGCCTTCATCAATTTCTCAATTTAATTAAAGACGGTGCGGCCGTTGAGGAGGAAAAACAAACACGGCGTCAGATATAAAGGGAAAATAAAATTATATTAGTGTGTTGGTAACTAATTAGCGAAGAGGGTATTTTAAATATTAATTCGGCTAAGGCAGATGATGGCACAGAGGCGTAGGTAAAAGGGTTTTCAGCTTCTCTCATGAGGGTTACCGGAAATTGTCAAAGTTATTATGCGTGGCGGTTTACACTGGCACACCCGTGTCTAGGGATAAGCGAATCGGTTCCTTTGTTGCTTTGCAGGCCTATTTTAGCTACAAGAAATGATCGTTAAAGGGTACATTCGACGCAATATAAAGGGTTTATTTAAACCATTAGATAAATACGTTTATCAAAGATTTCCTCACATATGTAATGGGGAATATTCAAATATGGAAATCGAAAACGTCGCAGCAATACGAGAGCATAAGTTCCGCAATAATAATTAAAATAATATTTGGCAATTAATCTTTGGGCAATCCGTCGATGTGCTCGTATAAATGCTAATTTTATGGTGATTTTAACGACTATTATGAGTAAATTGCACGAACTCGCTTCATTAGTTCATTTTTATCTTCACACTATCGAAAAAAGCTTATTGACTCAAATAATAATTAACGCGATACAGTACTTGCGATTTGTGCTGTAATCCGTATTAATAACTCGAATAAATTACGACGATTATAACACGCACAGAGTTTGTTTTGAAAAAATTTTGCGTGGCAATTAATTTCGGTTCCCCTACAGATTTAAACCATATTATAGAGAGATACAATACAATGAAAAAATAAAATAAGTAGAGTTCTTCCACGATAGCAATGGCATGACGTCACGCAGTACTCTGTTACAAGGTTGTCATTTTTGCATAAAACTTTCCTTTTCTATTACCTGCACTTTTAATTACATTGCAAATCTTGTAAAATCGACTAAAATTTATAGAATAATCAATAATAAGCATAATTATGTTCATTCGAAAAAAAAAATAACCTATAACCCTATGTAACCAACAAATGATTTGAAGTGCAAGAACGTAAATTGAAACATTGTGTGAAGTTTTGTCAACTAACATAAATATATTAAAAAAAAAACATTAAAAACTCTACACATTCAATAAAATTTTAAAGGTAGAGCTTTAAAAACTTAATACTTCTAGAAAACCATTTGACCTTGAAAATTAGGGCCTATTTTTAAAAATTTTGTACACACGTTTGTAAAATTTGGAAAAAATTTACAGAATAGATTTTCTACTCTAACATTCAATTGCTTAAAGTGAGGTTAAACTTAACTACTTACTCGGCCGTAACCAATAAACGCAATTTTAAAATTTGGCGTATGAATAAAGGGGCGTCAGAATAGAATTTGTACGCAAAGGAGATCTTATCAAAAAAAAAATTCAATTCGCAAAAACTGCCGAAAAGTATGTGTTTTCTGGCCCCATTCATTTTTCACCTCTCTTAGGGTGGCACCATCTATCGATATTTTTTTAATTACATAACGATGTTAGAAAGTGACAGATTAACATTCTTAGTAATAATTGTGTTGCCAACATAACTTTGTTTTTATTAATATTTGTTGTGTGCACCGTGGCTGTAAAGATTTTATTCGGGCAAAAAATCATAGTTTTTGAAAACAATATACTTTTCTTAACTAATTACAAAAGGTAAAACATTTCATCTATGGTTACAAACATTAGATCGTTTTGACACTTAATTTGATTATGAAATAGGTAACTTATTTAGAAAAAAAAGCATCACATTTATCTTTTATGATCGGTAAGTTAACTCGTCGACAAACGTAAAGCTACTTAAAGCCAAAAATTATTACATAAGCGTCTTCAATTAAGCGAATAATTTATATAAAAAAAAATAATTTTAAACAATACAATGAACTTTATTGGGTATTTTTATTCAGATCTTTATTTTTTCCTTACGTATTAGACGTACGATGAATAGGGTGGATCTAAATCTAAAGATGTAGATTAGTATGCTATCCAAATTTTTGAATGTATTGGTCAATTCGAAATAAAAAACAAAAAATTAAGATTATTTTTGAAATATTGAGTTCCAGTTCATTACTAGAAGTTTACCAAAAGCTATCGATCTATTTTGTCCGCCACTGTTCAAAATCAATTGTGCAAATAAATTAGGTTTATATCAAATTCTTAATTTTCTACGATTTGATTGGAAGGAGTTACTAAATTGTAACATGTTCTGCAGAGAAAGAATTTTTAAAAAATAAGCATAAACATGGAAGTTAACGGTTTAAAAACTCAGTATCAAAATGATCTGGCAATTGACAAGAAAATGGACCGTTTTGACAAATGTCACACTATACGTCGTGGGGGAAGGACAACGTCCAGGAATGCCCGAACTGGAAAGTTCCTACGGCGGCTCTATGACCCTAGTAGCCAAATGATCTCATGAGCCAAATAGCTCTTGGATGAGCGAACGGATCTAAGAATGATTGGGAACAACTAAGGGCTGTCTGATCTGGCACTGATTAAAATATGAATTTGAATAACGATAATAAATCACGGGTGAATCGTCATTGTACTACCGACTCTTGCCTCTAAAGCACCAGCGGCGACTGTTTGAGTGACATTTGCTTAGAATGGTTGATAAAATGTAACAAAACAAATATTTTGCTTAATCTTCGTACATTCTTGAGCAGTCAAAAGTCAGTAGTGGACTATCTATGTGGGATCATTATGGTTTCGCTACAGGCGTATGTCTGACCCTATGCACTTTCTGTAAAGTTCCTTTCCCCAAAAAATAAAAAAAAGACTAAACCCGTCTTAAGCGATTATTCACTTACTTTCGCGTGGGAGGTTGAGAAACCTATGAAGAATGTCTATTAGGGATGGTCACTCATAATGCCTATGAAGATACAAACACAAAATGGGAAAATTTGAGGCAGGAATAAAGTAGGTCGACCCCTGTTATCAACAAGTCGCAAAATCATAGTCTTCTCATATCAATCGCAGAATTTGTCCTTGACTCACTCAAAGTATTCACAAAAGTCCAAACAAATTCTAGTATTCGTTCTTGTATTGAATTATCAGAAGCATCATTAAAATAAATGTCGTAGCGGACACCATTCTTAAGATTCTTAATTCAGCATATTAAGAGTCGGCTAACTGGCAGGAGTGACAAAATTTTCCCAAATCAAATGTAATAGTAGGAGTGATAGCGGGCGACTATATTCGAAACACTGCACCAATTTGCCTAATTCGTCTTTCCCTCAAGAAAGCGCATCTTACTTTTCTCAACTTGTATATACCTCGCCACAAATGAAGCAATGCAATTTGAAATCAAAACCAGTAGGCTTTTTTGACCTTAACATACGTTTATCTTGTCTATTCTCGGTTTGTCCTAGAACAATAAAGAGTTTCTTAAGTGCTATGTAACTTTTACTGTTACTTTTGGTTTATCTTTAAACTTCTTAGATTCGTTCAATATTTTTTAACATCGTTTTTCTAGTGGAGTATTTTCACCAGGCGGAATGGAGATGAATACCCTCTCGCTTCCTCCTGAAATAACACCGCCGATCCATACTCCTTTTTTTACTGGCACTCATACCGATGACAGTCAGTAAGTTTTCCTTTACATATTAAGCACAATTTGTCATCCAAGATAACACAGGAAATAAAATCCCAGTCACACAGCATACAAGTAGTCAGCTTGCACTGATATCGTAAGCATAATCTTGTAGATCTAAGGTAGCGCGAGCATCGCGACTATCATATCAATGTTATTTAAATTTTGACCGAATTATAAGTATTAACCGTGTTGTTACGATATATTAACAACAATTAATCAATTTATTTGACTTCTCGATAAGGTACAGGTATTAGAAACGACACGCCATCTCTAAAATCATTTTACTTTGTCCTATGCAGTGAAACGAAAGTTTTCAATATGCAACACAACATACTTAAAGTTATTATCATGTTTCTCGCCACAGGAGGCCTTGTAAATTGTAAGAAACATTTATAATCCAATTACCTGTATAAAATAAATAAATAAATGTAAACAGTAAATTTTAGTATTTGGCACTATGTAATGTTGGTTGCCTAAAATCAAAACCAATTTTATTGAATAACGAAGTCTAGCCCAACAATTGTTTAATTTAATAATGGAACACACTGTATATTTTACCAGATCGTTGTAGAATTAAATTCTCTACAATTTTGCTATACATGTTTATTTACCAAAAATCCAATGTTAGCCGTGAAAATCGTTTTTATCAAAAATTATTATCAAAAAAGTAAGTAGGCAATAAAATGCAAACGTAAAAAATTTATTGATGTTACTTTTGTGTTAGTAATTGTCCAATCTATCACAATTTTATTGTATCTTTGTATTGTTAGCAATAATCAGTGAGTTTTCGACAGCAGAAGTAGTTGGAATGGTTTATTCCATCAGAAAATCCAATTGAAGTTGTTTATTTGCAGCTCATAATTATAAAGCAGATAAACCGGAACTAAAACATTATCCTCGAGCTGAGATTCAAAAAAACCACAATTGCCAACTATGAGAAAAATACTGTTGAGAATCCTACCATTGGAGTACAACAAATAGCAGATAACGTTGAAACTTTGAAGACCCTTGTAAATATAATGTTACAAAAAAAAACAAATTCTATCCTTATCGCGTACAACATCATATCAATATCTGACAAAAACATATTTTGAATACTGAGACGTTTACTAGGAATTCTTCTCATATTTGACATTTCCAGTTTATTTAGATGTTCCTTACGGTTATTTAAAATAATTTGTCTAGCGATTTTGTTCTAAATTTGGATGATCCATATCATAATTTCGAGTTGTCAATGAAAATGTTTTGATAAAATTTTGATAAAAAAATTAATTTCACGGCCGACGGTTGAGTTTTGGTAGTCAAACATCAGTATCGAAGTTGTAGAAAATTTAATTCTACATTGATCAGAGGAAAAATATACAGGGTGTTCCATTTGATTTTATCAAGTTATTCATTATTTTCGATTACAAAATTTTACATGTCCTGTATACTCAATGACAACTTTTAAACCATTGATAGTTAAGGTATTTACCACTGTAGTGTTAGTGTGAATAAAGTTTGACTTTGATATTTCAAATAGTAACCTGAAAAATCTGAAATATCTCAAAGCCGATATTGACACAAGAAAGTGTTTAGAAATTGATATCTCAAAAAGTGTCACTTTTTAAGTGAGACTCGTATACATAAACTTCCCATAGTTTTTCATTTCCATTTAAAATGTCAAAGCTGACAAGTAGTCTATGAAATTGGAACACCTTGTACAATTAAAGGTATTTTTAAATTGTAGCCAATGAGGAATCTAAAAAAATGGTCAAAACTGATTTTGAATAAATTTACTTTTTAAAGACAATATCAAAGGTCTGCGTACTACACGGACAGGGTGTATGTAACCGCTACTAGAAATATTTATTTATGTGTTCGTGAATTTTCATTAATTAATGTTTAGTATAAAAAATTAGTATTTATTAAAATAAGATGCGTTTTTGAATTTGTGCATAAAAATAATACACTATTTAAATTTGATAAGGAAGATTTATAAAACAAAATAATCATTCAGAAATATAGACCGTGAAATATTATTGAAATTATACGTATTTTAAACTTAAAAATATTACGTTTCAACGAAGTTTTAAGTTTTCATAATAAAATTCTAAATTGAAAGGTTGTTATTTTTCCCCATTGTAAAAGTTTGCAAAAGAAATAGTCATTTACATAATTAATTATTATTATGAGCAAAAATTTGCATAAAAACCTAATTTCAGAGTTAATTTTAGCTATGAAAAATACCTTTATAAAAATTTAGTAATTATCACTGCTATATTTCTATTTAATATTATTAGACAAAGAGGGAATGATTGAAATATTAGAAGTAAGAGTTGCGCATGCGCAGCAGTCAAAAAATGATTTCTTAAAAAATCGGCTGTATTTTTGTTAGAAATTGAGACATTAAAAACAATCAAACAAAAGTTGTAGGTAAGATCGTAAACTACAATTTTTGTTTGAAACTTTTGTTGAAATTTGTATTTTTTTTAATTAATTTAATTAATTTTTTAAGTCTTATCACTTGCGGAAAGTTTTTTAATCTGATAGAATACGTATTTAATTACCTAATTTCAGACTTTTCTAGATTCCTTAATTTTGTTGGACCCAAATGTGTACAAAAGCAAAATTTGATACGTCTAACCGTTTTTGAGTTATGGAACAAAAATGAAAATTTTAGGTTTTCAAAAATGTTGACTAACATTCTTATCTATAAAGATATCGTCGCCTTAGTTAGAAAAGGGCGTAACTCCAGCTTCGTAAAATGTGCAGGAGAACTATAAAACAGTTCTGTTTGTACTTAACTGTTGTTTGTGAACTGATTCTTTGATATTTCCGAAAACAAAATACTTTATTATGTACAGGATCATACACGTGGATTTATCTCATTAATAAGGAAAATAAAAGGAGTTAGGTGATTGTCTTTTCTAGAAATTTTTTTTGAAAAATGGGAGATACGTAGCTTTCCTCAATAAAGAAACAGTAATAAACTTAAACCATTATTTGAGTTTATTTCTACTAAACAGAATTACACAGATTAATTCGATGTAAAATTGTTTTCATTTCACTCATGTGGAAGTTCATCATAAAAATGATGACAGTCTTCTAAGAGGCCTGTCTTCAGAATTTGTAGATGATCGTACTTTTCCTTTTTAATTTTTCTTCGTTCTGTAAACAGAGGTGGTAGATCTTCGAATTTGCAGATATTGATTTTTTTATTGATTCTCTTGTCCAATCTTGTCCGGTAGATATTTGAGTGCCTTAATATCAGTGACTACAGGATCTCCCACACCTCTACCTGGACGTATGGAATTGTAGAATTTTAGAGAGTCGACCTTTTGAAAAAGTGTGTGTAAGGTATTTTACATTGTAGGTTGATGGATTTTTTCTAGCTATTCTACAGTAGTAGGCATAGTCTGTTGGAAACTTTATTTTACGATCACGTATTTGTCTTTCAATGGTTGAGTGCATCGAGTCAACCTCCATTTGTGTATGACCCTTGAATAAGTATTTTTGTGTGATATAGATTTTGTACTGCATTGATAAATTCAAAAAGCATTAGATAACGTTGAATTTCTATTCTGACCCGTGCATCCATCGCTATAGAAAATCATTCCCTGCAGATCAGTACTTTGATGTATTTCTGATTCTACAAAGTAGGATATAATACTAGAAAATTCATTAGCGGTAATCCTTTTCACTTTCATTCCAAAGGAAACAATATCCTGCTTTTGTTTTCAGATTGTACAAAGTGAAATTATGTACAATCAATTTCGTCTTGTAATACATTGATGAGACGGTGGATTTGGGACTTAGTAGAACTGACTGTAAATCCATGGCATAAACACTCACTGATGAGTCGGTTGATGACTTATCTCTTTCTTTTTTATCTCGTGCTTCTTTCTTCAAGATCTGATGCATACGATAATCTTCTTCGGATATATTTTTGGTTTTGTAAGCCTCGCATACATCACAAAGCGAGTAAAAAGACAAATTGAGCTCTTCGAAAATTTTATTGAAAGTGAAAATAGATGCACTGTGCAATCCACGTTCAGCCCAGAAATTATCCTTATAAAGCTTGTATAGTTCAGCTTTAGAGCGCCATAGTGGTTCAAGATACAATTTTTTAGTTGAAGATCTACAATAATGGCTTTCCATTTTTGGTAGAGACTGAAAGAATTGGTAAACTGAAGAGGTGGTTTCTTGAAATCTTGTTTTCCGTGCATCGCTTTTTCTAATTCCTTGGTTACCATGACCAATATCGTCAGTATCTTCTTTTCTATTCTCTTTAATCCAATTCAAAACCATTGTCTCCTTCAAACCAAGTGTTCCGCCAAACATTATTTTGCAAACTCTCAAAGTTTCCAAATCAATTTTAAGGAAATAAGTTTCTTCTGGATACATTTTCTTCTCCTCTCCTTCTTTCACATTTTCACATCGTACCAAGGTTTGTACGTATACTTTCTGCTCCTTCCAAGTCATATCATTCCAAAACTTCCGAAACAGTTTTAGGCGTTTCTCTTCTGTTAGTTTCTGACATTGTAAGGCAGATGCAGTTTTACCAAGAACACAGTCGCATGGCTTCGACAAAAATTTACCTGCTTTGTGAATTTTATAATCCCAAGTTTCTCCAATTTTTTTCTTGCCTTGGTACGGTAAGCCTTTTTCCCGTTTGAATTGTTTTTTCGACGGAATTCCATGCTGCGAGTACTTTCTTTTTCTTCTGGTTTTGACATTCAGAACATCATCAGCTGACTGATTTGTCGCATCATGATCAGGAACAACTAACCCATTTTCAACTTCTTCATGGACATCTATGTTGGCGTCTTCTGGAGTGTAGGAAATATCAGAATCCATCTCATCAGGCAAATCGATGTCTTCTTGGGGATTGTACGAAATATCAGAATTGATCTCTTCTGAAATATTGATGTCATCTTCTGGATTGCATATGATTTTAGAATCAACCCCTCCAGAAAAAAAGGTAGTATCTATATCTATTGTTGTGAATGGTTCTTTTTCTATTTCAGGATTAATTTCACCAATAGGGAATTCTGGTTCAGGAACATTGATTTCAAAACATATTGGAATATCAGAAATTTTCATAATATCATTAGAAACTATGTCAATTTGTGGGACAGCATTAGTCAAGTTCATGAATGCCGGTGCATCTGAAGTTAGGCACTGTTCAGATCTGAATGATTTTCTGGGTCTGCATCACAATAAGGTGTTAAAATCCCGGCTTCATCGTTGACGATGAAATTCATAACATTACTACTGCTCGCCTTCTGTATTGCCATGGATAAAATTCTCTGAGTTCGCGAACTCATCCTGAAATTTAATAAACTCTACTAAACAGATCATACAAAAACAACGTAAGTTCATCAACATAATTTCAACATTATAATAATTAATTTTATGTATGTCCGATCATGCTATTATGCTATTCTGAATGGTAATTGTGGATTCAAGCAGTGGAAATTACCGTATCTTCACAAAAACAGATTCACAAAGAATTGGGAAATTCGCGTATGAATAATATAGTCTTAAAAAATAATGTTCAACATTTTTGAATTCATACAACTGAAAGAAACTATATACCATGATCTTACCTTATAACTCAGTCAGTTTTGTGAAAGAAACACAGCTTTTTAACCGGATTTCCACTAGTTTCTTTTGGACCTCACGTGCACAAATGCATACTTACTAGAACGAACTGGGAGGTACGCGGTTTTTTTGACATAATAGGAGACGATGTACTTACGCGGTTTTCTAAATGATTCTTTTTAGGCGCGAATTGATTTCCACAGTAACGCGCTTTTCTGAAACGATGCGTTTGATGGGTTAACACATGATGGCGCTCAAATACAATTTTAGGCTTGAATTGGAGTTACGCGTTTTTATTCCTAAGGCGACGATATCCAAAATTACCGAAAAATTACTTAGAAGAACTGTGTTACTTTCATCCATGGCTAATAATACATATTTTACAAGTAACCAGAAATGCGACAAGATCTTGTGAAAAAATACCCTGAAAAACAACTACCAAACTCAAGGACATTTAAACGGTACGTAATACATAAAAATGTTTAAGAATATGCAATAAGTAATGTTTTAATTTGAAATAAAATTTAATTGATCACGGATCTCTTTAAAAACCACTGCCAAAGAAATACTTTAAGGAAAATGCTGAACAGGATGAAGTGGCGGTGCTAGGTCGAGTGGAAGCTGAGCCAACAACTTCATTTTAAGAAAACACCATTATCATCCGTACAAATCCAGAAAGGAGTAATTACAACAATAAAGAACAGTTGAAAATTTTACTGAATCCATTATTTGGTCTGATGAGGCTCATATTAACAGTGATGGACACGATGCACATTGCTGGCCTGATATTAATAATCATGTAGTAGTTGCACAAAGAAGGCAGGGGAAATTTAGGTTGAACGTTTGGTGCAAGATGTTACTATTATATTTATGAAGGGACACTTAATTCTAGAAGATATTTAGAAGAAATTCTTCGGACTCATCTAGAGGAATTGTTAGATAATCTTCCATTGCAGCAGCATCAAAACAATAACACATTATTTCAGCAAGATGGCGCTCCTACGCACAATCCGAATAGTATTTTGCGACGTACTTGGTTCGTCCTGACCCATGAGAAACTTCATGTCATCAAAATACCATAATGTTGGTTCTATTATATCGTCTGTCCCAGCACCACTTTTTACAGAATTTTTTATTCGGTTTAATTCCTTTCTGAAGTTAGTGCGCAACGAATTAAATTATTTAACTAACTGCGACTTATCAGCATCCGGATAATATTCTTTATATTTACGAAACAAGTGTTCGTACTGTTCGTTTTTTTTTAATTCTGTTGCTGTATTCCTTACTTTTGATATCCCACAGAGCAGGTAAGCTCCGATACACCTCGATACATTCTAAAATGAACTTTTCCCTTTGTACCCATTGTAAATGTTTACTCCAACACTGTTAACACAGAACTGAACCAGTATTGTGCAATATTGCCAACAGACGATGCAATATTCACTAGATTGCACAATAAAAATCAAACTGTTTTTGATTGACTCAATATATTGTGCAATCTTTCAATGTGATCTACAGACGCTCAATATTATTGTACAATGTCAATTATTGTGCAATATATTGACTTAAATATTGATCGTCTAGGGGCCGCTTTATCGTTTTAGATTATTTTCTTTAGGGCGTTTTAAAGAATATTGTTTATAACAGACCATCAAGGAACGTTAATGAATTACGAGAAAACATCGAATTCGGTTTTCGTCATGTAACTCCAATACATCTTTTAAATGACCAAAATTTGTATTTAAAATAATACAACTTTATGTCATTATAGACGATAAAATTTATACAATATAAACAACGGATTCTAATTAAAAAAGTGTCTGAAGAACGTTTTTACCGATTTTTAATATCTTTATAAATAAGAGTGTAGTCGACATTTTCGAAAACCCATTTTTGCCCCATAACGGTTAGATGTATCAAATTTCGCTCTAAAAAAGTACCCTGGACACCGACATCAGATTTTCTCTATCTTGTATGATTAGAGTATTTTACTTTTAAAGTTATCGAAGAAAGCTCACCCTGTACATTGATTAGGCTACCACTCGTGATATTACCTATGAAAAAAGAATGAATACAAAATACGATTGAATTTTAAATTCAGTTTTGTAATGTAGGTACATTGAAATAATCCTTAAACAAACATATGAAATTAAAAAAGTAAACTAAAAATTGGTGGAAATAAACAAAAAATATAAGCAGCATACGAACAAAAATTTATTCTTTCTATAAAACGAAATTAATAAATACGTCGTAACATACAATATTTTTAATTTATTGTTGTCCAAAATTATTTTTAGATAAATATAATCCGATCACATTTTACAAATTCAAAATTAAAAAATAACTGAAATAATCAATTTTTAATCCAATTATTTTTTTTAGATCGTTTTATAAAACTGTTTCTGTTCATTATTGTGTAACTCTATTTTTACAGAAAGTAAATAATTTAAAAAAAAATATGTATAATTGAAATTGTAACAATTTGTGAAGTAGAAAAATGTAGCAAACGTGAATGTAACAATTTTTAAGCAAATGTTTGCCTAAATAAAATAAATAAACAACAAACTGGTTTATTAGTTGATGCTTTAATAATGCAACATCATGAATAAGTCAACCGTGATTGATTTTGTTCCCAACTACTTCTAACTTTTCATTTCCACGCACGTCTTTGTTATTTTTTGCACCTACTCAAAACAAAAGTAAGGCGGAAATATAAGATTTTCTTATCCGTGTAATTGTTAATTTACGCGATGTACGTATTTACAAGGCAAAATTACAACGGCTTAATTTTTTTTGCGTTCCACTTATAAGAAGGAAAAGCTTTGAGAATTTTTCTGATGCACACGTACTTTTCGGCATCTTATTATTTAAGTCACGTATTGAAATAACGATTGATAACAAAAAACATTGGCTATTTTTATGAAGCTATAAAAAGAGAATGGTATTTTGAAGAAACTGAATAAAATATTCGATTCAAGAAAAAGAGATTCGGAATAGGGGAAAAATTAGATTTTACTATACTGTCAAACTTTTACTTTACTATAATCGTAAAAATTTAATTTTTTTCCTCTGTCATTGTATGTATATTCCGGGTGCGTGTGTCAAGGTATTGTATTTTAAATGAGCCCGAACGGTCGTAAATTACTTATTTAATTTTGATTTACGTTCAGGTACGTATATAAAAAATAAGCTGAATTTTTTCCCAAAGACTTTTGAAACAGTGGACTCAATGAAAACCCACGTTACGATATCAAAAGAACTCTGCACTCGTCTTCATGAATAATGCTTTTCCAACCACTTACTCATATGGAAAATGGATATGTTCTACTTTACACAAAACATGAGTAAAATAAAGCATGCAAAAACTCGACGTTAAGAGCTCTTTCGTGAATAATTTCTCAACCAAAGTACCTACCAGCTCGAATTACATGGAGGATTTTAAATTTCAAACAATATATGAATTTAATTATGTGTAATGCAAACTTACCTATGGAAAATACTTCACAACAGCAACATTACAACGTTGTTGCAATACATCGTTCTTGCCATCTGCAACAGTGAAAAGAAAAATAATTATGATAATAGGTTTAGTCAAGAATGCATAAGTAAGGTCTTCGGAGAAATAAACAGACAAGAAAAGTACTGAATTTTTTATATCTTTAGTTTAGTGGAATTTGAGCACGGATTGATAGAATACGAAAGGATACAAAGGGCAAGCACTCCCCCCATTGAAATTACAAAATCGATTGCAAAACCCTCTACGTACCTACTACTACAACAACGAAAGTGCGACGATATAAAAAAAAGTTTGACGGACTAGAAAAGGTTGTTAAATTATTTTTTTTTTCAGAAGTTGTTCGCAATCGAGCTTGTAATACGACAAAGGTTTCAAAACATTAAATTTTTGGCAGAAAAAAAAGATTTTCGAAGCCTCCATAAAATTTTTACGATAAACTCGTTCCACTTATATCTAAAATGTATAGTTGCGAGAGAATTTTGGTGAAATCAAATCCGGTAATCGAATAATAAATAACTTGGTCTATTAGGGTAAAACAGACCCTATAATGAACTTTTACGTATACACCTTTTATGGGGTCGAGTCGGGTCCGTTAGTCAAAGATGTTTTTATTTAATTATGATTTTAATCAAAAACGCAATTATTAAAGAATACCTTTTATACCTTCGATTTTATACACTTACAAAAATAGTTTGCTTAATTATTCTGTAATTATATACAAAGCTTAAATCCACAACTTTAGATTGATCTACGAATATTTAGATAAAACGATACTAAAATGTACGCGAGCATTAAACTGTAGGTACATTATAATTTATACATAGCAACACCATATATAATTTTTCCAATAATTTTACTATCCATATTACACAATAACTTCTTCAAGGGTATTGAACCACTTAAAAAATATTTTTTAAAAATGTATGTAATTTTGTGGCATTTAATTAAAATCTGTGGTTACTGATTCAGTAATTAATCTACATTTCGATTTCAAACACTATACTGGCTACTTGTGAAATTGATTTTAATAACAAGTTGAAATCATATCTTTTATTCAGAAATTTGATTTAGGTTTGATAATTTTCATAAACTAAACTGTAAAGAACGTTTAAAAAATATTGCAAAAATAATGAGATCCTCAATATCTCTTTTTATAAAATTTTAGCCTAACTCACTCAACAAAATAACAAAATCAAATAAAACATTCAATTTAAAAACAATTGTTATCAGTTACTTGATAATCTAAAACAAATCAGTAATCAAAGGGCGCCCAACGTGGGACACGTTTTAAATTACCTATACATTATGAAATTGAATTCAATTTTATAAAACAGATGGATTTTATACAAAATTTACTATACTTAAGTATTGTAATGCAAACGACGGAGCATTAACAACAAAAACTTGGACAAGTACATTGATAGAATATCAACTAACGATATTATAAAAAATTATGAATACATTTAAGGAGAAATTGCAAGAAACTGAGTCAAAAACTTTTGAAGAGAAAAATGCATAAAATAAGAACACATAAAAGAGGTAAAAATTTACTCGACATCAAAGTGATTACGTATACTATTAACTAAAAGAAAATTAAGTGTATGAAAGAGAAGGACAAAAAGAATAATGAAAAATTAAAACATGAAAGTAAAATCATAAGAAGTTGATGTTAAAAATAAATTAAAAATAAATAATTTTAAAAATACAAAATAAACTGAGATTAATTAATAAAATATTGAATAACAAAAAATTAAAGTAAATACAGAAAATAAAACGAAAGCGAAATTAAATATGAGAAAATTTAAGATTAATCCGTAAATAAAGAAAGAATTAATTACAATTATGTGAACAATACAGTGTGTCCCAAAATGAGTAGGATTGTATGGATATCTTTGTTATTAATAAAATACAATTTTGGTTAAATGGGCAATGATGTACAGTTTATTATGCTGGTTCAAGTTCTACTAAGACAACTCCGAACAGTTTCATAGTTATTCGGAAAAGTAGAAAAACTCTGTTTTAGAGAAAATTCAATATTTCCGTTACAATGAAAGTTATGAAATAATTTTGAAACAAAACTTGCTTGTTTCGTTAAAGTATCTAAAAACCAATCACTTTTTTTAATGGTTTTCGTGTTAATGCAAGTGACTTTATTTTGTAAATAGGCGCCATCTTGAATTTTTTTTTATTTAAATAATATGCAACAATCTAAATTTCAGATGATAAATTGCTGTGTATTTAAAAATTATTATGTTATACAAGCAGGCCATGAAAACAAATGCATTATGCTTTAAAACTAAATAAAGATGTCAATTTTGAGTTATTGCATACATGTGTAGGTATACACACATCTTATGTAGATGCAAAACATATCACATTGATAGTGAGAGACTGGCGATTTTATAATTAATAAGTCAAAACCGTTCAAGTCCTGATAACACTTTTGTTGTCATGACTAACTCACTGTAATACAATAATTTTTAAATTCGCAGCAGTTTTTACTTTAAACCTTGATTGTAGCATATCAATTAATTTTTTAATTATACAATCCAAAATTAAAGTGAATATCACTATCTAGAGGACCATGAAAGTAATTTTTTTTTTGAACCTATTATGAGTTTACTATAACAAAACAAGCAACTTTCATTTCAACAATTTTTTCATAAAAGAAAATTTAACAGCATGAGCTAAAGGCTCAAATACTTGAAAACAAGTATATTATTTTTTATTCAACCTGAAACGTAGAAATTAGAAGAAAATTTGAAAAGTTTAGATTTATTTGAACTGTCATTAGTCACGCTTGAAAGTGTGCTTTTGTGTCAAACTAATTTTAAAGATTTTAACAAATTTTGACCTTTTCAGTACCTTGTTCGAATTAAAAAAATTGTTTTCAATTCATTTTTGACATGTTTGAGTTTTTCTCACTCGTTTTTTATTTCGAAGTTGTTGTTACAACCTTAAACAGGAAAAGTTTCAATCGAGCGATGAAAGTGGCAGTTCCCTATTGTCAAACACTTTCTAAAAACTCCGTAGTAGGCAACTTTAATAACTTCCTCAAATGTAGCTTTAGCCATATTTTTTGTCAACAAAAAAATCATGCGTTTATTGAAGTGGGCCGATATTCCTTCTTAACAATTAACTTTCTTGGATAGGTTTTTTTAGTAGATTTATTAAAAGTTTTCAAATATTGTTGTATACAAAATTATTATTTTTTTACTATAATTAATTAAAAATATATATCAACTAAAAAATAAGTTTTTTTAACCCAATCCCCAATATTTACATCATCTTGATGTATGTACTTCCAAAATAATTCTGCAATCAATAATCATTAATGACGGTGTCTAAACATAATACCTAGAGTTAAACAAAGAAATATTTAACAAAACCACATCCACTAATTATTTTGATAGTACAGAAGTGTAATAATTTAAAATGTTACTAGTGAAGAAGTTTGTTTGAGTTGCCTGTTGCTCGCGCTACAAAGTAGCACTTTCATTCCTTGGCATACAAAAAACTATTTGACACACTCGTCTTAAAAGTGTAATCGCTTTGGAAACCGTCGAATAGTCAAAATGGATTATAATATATTTATTGTCGTTATGAGTAAATCATCGTGGACACAAATTAGTTCTAAATTGTATAAATAAGATTGCCAAGTTTATTTTTTATTTACGAATATTTTAAAAGAGTTTTCGCTAAAACCATTAAAATGTCTACCAAAATTATATATAAAATTGATTATTCGAGATTATGGAAAATCATCATTGGGTACAAGTTAGTGTTTAATTCAAGGCATTAAGTTGTGCTGTGAAATTTAATTTTGACATAGCGGAGATACTAGCATAAACTGGACTTATTCTAATTCTAATTTTTGATACAAATTTGTTCTAAACAGTCATCGAATTTCTTTAAATTCCCACAAAGTCAGGGTCCCAACTTTATCAGGGTGTTTTTCCTACATTATAACTTTCACATGCAAAAATGCAAATCATTTGTTAGTTTGTTGTTACAGAACTTTTACAGAAACTAAAAACCGATATTTGATTTTTGAGACTTATTAATTTTCTTTGTCAAAAATCAGAATTGTTCAAAATGAACTAAAACAATATTTTCTTACCCGCTTTGTGACTTTTGATAACAAAAACTACATTTATTATTTAAAATTTAAAAATTCATGTCAACATAAGAATTGACTTAAGAGGCACCTACATAAGTATGTTTAGCCTTGTTGCGGCTTGTCAGCGGCTCTTGTTATATTTACAGTTTACTTATTATATCCACCAGTAATAATTAAAGTTACACAAACAAGTAAGTTCTACTTCAATCAGTTACAAATTCATATTACCAACAAAAAAATTAATTTGCTGGGCGTTGGTTAAGCTGTACAAAGAAAATTGTAAACCTATGAAAGATTTATTGGCATGAATACGTAGTTTTTATTATTTTTTGTGTACGCGGCAAGGTTAACATTTTTCATTTCAATACAACTATATAATTAATAGATAAATCAAGTTAGTCTATATACTTAATTAATTAAGTCGATCACATTGACTTGCAGCGAAAACTTTCGAAAATGATCTTGATTGAACAAGCATTTTTCGCATGAGTATCGGAAAACTGCTAAGTTTCAATAGAGTGAAATTTACCCAACTCGATTAAATTTACCCGAATACCAAATATTCTTAATTTGCATAATTGGTATTGGCGCGTTAGAGTAGCAAAACCGGCCGAAATTTTTAATTTATAGCGTGTGATGGGGGTTGTATCTTTAGTAATAATTCAGTAGTTAAACTAATAATTTACTTGAGAAAGCCGATACATTTCGTAATCCGAACATTGGAAAATATAGTGAAGACCTTTAGCTTTTGTGCGAGTAAATCACGCTACTGGTAACCTAACTTTAATATATGGATATGGACGTAGTTCAGATTGAAATGTCCGGACAATACAAGCTCTACTTGATTTCATTCAACTAATCGCTGACGTATATAAAAAAATGACGTATCCGAAAATTAATAAATAAATTAATTTAAAATAAGGAACGAATCAAGCTCCGTTGAAATTTTCAAGTAGAGGAAATTAAATGTTTGGGTTCGCATTAATATTTCATTCATAATCTGTACAAGGATGTTTCGTATTGTGTATAATCTTAACTGATTAAAAATGAATTTTTGCGTAAATATCCAATCGGCACACGTATTCATGAATAATATATTTGCTGATATAATATCGAGTAGGCGTTGCCGAAATTTTAGGCTTTAACCTGCTTCGTTAAAAAGCCGCCTGGTCGATTTTCACTTGGGGTACTTTGCATTCTTAATTTATGGTTCTAATTTGAGAGTTGTAACTAGCGGTGACTTTCAAACTCTAGCAATTAACGAAACAAATTAGGAATTTCAAATGTGCCCTAACAAATGTCTCTTTTTTGTGTGTTTCGGGCAGAAATCTACTTCTTATACCGTTAATCCTACTAATCGATGCGAGATAAACAAGATTCGAATCGATTCTCTCTTGGGAGGTTTTTATTATTTTTAATTTAAAAAGCTGATCTGTCCTGTGTGTTTAAACAGAATTTAAATAAAAAAGCATTAGTGAAATAATTAATTATTGTTTATAAATTTATTAACCGGTATGGTGTATTTTATGAATCCGCATTGGTGGATGAGTTAGTTAAATAGTTGTAGGGTAACACTTTGCTCACAAAACACGGGTTCGATTCCAATTGCGGTAGTTTTTTTAATAAAATAAAAAACTATTAATTATTAGTAGTGGTTCAAGGTTTAAAATTTCAACTAAATTTGCAAAAATTGAATTACAACAACATCGATAAATTTAAAATAAAAGTCAGTCGGGATCGAACCTGGGTTATATCGTGCAAATCCCTATGCCGATCATTTTGTCTACTCGTCCACCAAGGAGTTCATACCAATCTCTATTCAGATTACTAAATAAAATATCATAAACAATTACTTATTATACATATTTTTTATTAAAATATGCTTTGAGCACTAATTATATTACATAATTTTTATCTATTTAAGAAACCAAAAGAAAGAGAATATTTTCTAGTCTCCGAGCTACAAGAACTACATCTGATGACTCTAAAATTGTTAACTTTCAGCCAAGCACTTTTCTAAAATCAATGAGAACGCAACCAATTCTGTAAATTATAAAGTCAAATATTTTTTTCTAATTCTACGACTCAGATTCATAAATATTCTATATATGTTGAAGAAATTGAATAAGCAGTTGTATCCCTTGATGTCAAAAAATCTTCGGGTCCAGATAACATACCTCCATAACTTATCAATACTTTATTATCAAAGCAATATCTGTTCGTCTCCAAGAAGATTTTGTATACGCAGATTTTTCCAAAGCGTTTGATAAAATTGATCAACATATTCTTGTAAAAAATTTGAAGCTAATGAAATTTCTGGGCATCTCCTACTATGGCTGATTAGCTATTGAATAGAACGTACCCAAACAGTGAAACTTAAGTGTTTCCCAAGGGATAATTCGCTGATGCTATTTGGTGTACAAACCTTTGGCATTGCATGGCATTACGAGCAAATTTAGTGACATTTTTGGCATTGACTGGCATTTTGTGGCATTGCGTGGAATTGATGGCATTTTATGGCATTCAATGGAATTTTAGGCCATTTACGGAATTTTTAAAGTATTTTTCGCCATAACAAAATACGCATGCGCTGTACGTACTTCTTTGCCATTACAGCGCTTGCGTACTACTTAATTACAAAAGAAAACTACATTATCGTCTTAACGAAAATGAATTGTATCTTTCGCTTTTTTGCTGTGCAAAATATCTCTCAAAGGAATATTGACAACCTTATAAAACCAATAGGTAAGCGCCGTTGTGGCAGTTGTTAAAAGAAGTGAGGTTAAAATTTATCCAGGGGATTTACCCGTCCGAAATAACTTTGTTATTTATTTATTTTGACAAGAACCCCACGACCGCTCACTCCGAGAACAAATAGAGTCTTTCTCTTTTAAAAATGTTTTATTCAAAAAATATGTTGTCGTTAACATTCGCGGCAGTTTATTTCGACCCACATGAGAGCCCCCCGACTATCATGACATTTTGGGGAATCACGGTGTGTGCCGAACAAAAAAGTTCCTCCTCCGCAACGCTGTAAAAAAATGTTGACAGATATATACTTTTTGACCACCCCTTGCAGTATATTGAAATTGAGAAAAATAAATCGGTTGCCCTCATTCAAAAGACCTAATTTTCTAGCTATATGTGTAGTTTATTTTAAAACCAAGCCATCAGTTTAAAATAAAATAGGCAAAATCTCATATTATACAGGGTGTTTCATTAATCAGTACAGAAAATGAAACTGGAGATTCCTTGCAAAATTTAAAGGGGGTTTAACATAAAAAAAAATTTCCTTAAAGCCTCCCCTGACGAGTTACAGCCCCTTAAAGATGTGTAAAAATTCACATTAATCGATTTTTTTCTGAAATGACTTGAAATAAAAAAAGAAATCTAAACATTCAAATACTACTACCAAGAAGCCTCCATAATTTCATAATTTTATTCACCCTTGTTTTCTGCAAGGGGTGAGTCTTACTACCCTTAGAGTTTTTTACCAGAACTTTTTAACTAATTTTTTTTCAATTTTAAAATTCAGATTTTGAGGGCCAATTCAATTAAAAACTTTTGTCTCTTAAAATTTCACGTAAACTCAATACTTTTTCACCAAAAATAAATTAAGCGAACTTGCAGAATTTTTAATTAATAAGTTGCGTATGCAAGTTTGACATAAATAACAATATTATTATTAACTATCATTTTTAATTTAAATTAACAATATTATTTCAGAGAGTGTTCAAAATGGGCACCATTTTCTTGAATACAGGCTCTTATTCTTTTGAACAAATTTCCGTTAACGCTACCTAGCATTGCTACAGATTGTCTAACTCTTCAGGGAGGCTTTAAGGAATTTTTTATGTTAAACCCCTTTTTTGCAAGGAATCTCCAGTTTCATTTTCTGTACTGATTAATGAAACACCCTGTATATGTAGGAATGAGAAATGTTAATAAATATACAAAATAAAAAAAAAATAACTTAGACAGTTTCTTTCAAACTAAACTTAAAAGATCTTTCAAATGAAGAGTCACCACTCGACTCAATTTTAATCTCACTATTCTGCGAGGAGCAGGCCTTGGTTATCTGACGGGAAAGAAATTTGGTAGTTAGATGGTCATATTATTCACCATCATGGCCTTATTTTCCTATTCAAGATTTTTGACATTATCACTACCGGTGAGGCTTGCCTTCAAAATTTATGACTGTTGCTTATTCCCTTCAAAACAAAATTGGTCTGTTACGAATGAATAACGGCGTTATTTGTTTTGGTATCCTGTGATAAAACATTTTTTCATCAAAACCCATAAACATCCTTTTTGGTATTAAAACAGATGCATTTCAAATGAAAGTGTGTGATGTCTTTTCAAGTTTTCCGATTCATAGTTTATGGTCTCAATAATCAGTTACACGTTTGTGTATACATTGTGTCCCAAAATTCAAGTAATTGATTGACGTAAGCAAAAATATAGAAACATTTTTTTTTTCCACCTAGTTGTTTGAAGCCACATCCCAGGTGTAACATATTTAATAAAAAATACTTATTTAAATTTTTTTTAAATTAATTTTTTGTTACCTTAAAACAACATTTTTATGTTGGGGAAACCATGTTTCTGATTTGACGAACTAAAATGCAAAAAAAATATAGTAATAGTTATTTGTCCAACAAGTAAGGAAAGCGTGAGAGTGGAAAAAGGCTTTCCTCATCTGTTAGGCACAACATTTTTTCCACGACATTCCCCAAAAAACAACCTAATGAAAGAAGTAATATTTAATAGGTGGGTCCCGATACCCTCGCTACAGTGCTCTGTAATATCGGTGTGCTTTCAATCTGTTATAGCGCAGCCGCGTAATTCTAACCAATAAATGTAGGGTAGCAATTTTTAAGAGTCGAAGTATAAGATATTAAATTAAACAAACCTGATTGAATACTAAATTAAATTGTTTAACCAAGTACTAGGCGCATATAGTTCTAAAGACACATTTTTACATTTTTTTAAGAGGCAGTTTTCCTCGCTAGTGAGGAAGAACGAATTTTCCTCAATATTTGTAGAGAAGAAACGTCCGTTTTAAGTATGTCGTGGAAAAACAAAATTTTCTGTTTTGAACGACTTAAAATTTTTACAAAAAATTTGTTGCATTTCTGTCTATTTTAGAGCATTTTTGGAATTATTTGGCATTTTAAGTAGTATTGGGTGGAATTGTATGGCATTGCTGTGAAATTGCTTGGCATTGACAGTAATTTCAGTGACATTTTTGGAATAATGGCATTTTGATGTACAACATTTTGGCGTTGAAGTACCCCTCGGTGTTTCTGCCCGCTTCTTTTCCAGTTTGGTCTGGAGTGCCCCAGGGTTCTCATCTTGGTCCTTTTCCATTTTATTCACCGTGCTCTATCTGATTCAGAATTTCTTTTGTTTGCTGACGATTCAAAAATATTCTTAAGAATATCTTCGTTCTCAGATTGCATTAAACTACAAACCATTCTTAATAAACTCTTCTCCTAACTTTGCGTCATCTTATTTTAAACTGGCCGATTTAAATGTTAGAAGATTTAATATTTCTTTTCCAAATTAGTAAATAATAGTATTGAGTGTCCAGAACTTCTCTCACAGTTTAGATTTAATGTTCCTTGTAAAGAACTAAGACACACGGTACACTAAACGATAACATCAAATCGATTAATCGGTTTTATTAAACCAATTGAAATCGGTTAGTCGAGTCATAAACCGCAATTAATCGATTAATCGCACTACCAAAAATAATCAAACGTTTTAAGCACCACAAACATTTCTTTTTAATGAACAAAAGAGTCTAAATAATTATAAATGACTTTATGTCTAGTGATACGTGAATGTTGATATCACCCATTGTTAATAAGAGTTGATCGAATTCACAAAAACAATCAAAGCAGGCCATTTCACTTACAATAACAATCAGATTAGGAATCCATGTATAAAACGCAAAAAATAAAACCGCATTTCAAAATCATCTCTGTCAGATTCAAATTAATGAAAAGCTAGAAACCTGTTAATTTACACTAGATAACTATTAAATCTCTCTGACAGAATAAACTGATAGTAGCGGACTAAAATCCTAAAACAAAGTACAATAACATAAAAAATTCTATATTTTCTAACCGTGTCTCATATACATGCGAATGTATAATAACGTTTAAAAATGAAATTACAGACAATTAAAGTCATTAATACTAACGACCTTGGGTAAAAGGGAGATCCAACAAAAATTACGACGAGCCCATAGCGTCGTAAACAATTATAAAACAAATTAAAACAAAACCAACATTTGTTAAAACAATTTCCATTCTTTACATAACAATTTCACACTAGCACTCCATTCAATGGTTGCGCGGTAAAACAACAAAAACATTTAAAAAAAAAGATTGTTATACGTGTGTACTTGAGTAAAATATCCGAGTGGGCTTTGTTTTACAAAAAATGTTAAAGTATTAAACAAATGTTTCCTAATAAAAATGTAAATGTACCTTAATGTAATAACTGTTAATTACTTTGTCGGTTCACATTTTAAACAAATAAATTTTAATTAAAGCGCTCAAATTATTATTTAAAATTTATCGTGTGCTTGTGCGCCAACACTTTATTTTATATAATCGCATCAAAGAATAAGTAGGCGCTAATTAATTTTTTCCTCCACTTTAACGTAATTACCGTGAGGAAATTAAATAGTGTTGTTACAATTCTAATTAAACAATCATTGGAAGGAAAACTTAATTTCTTCCTTCACAACCGTCACGATTGATGCTTTTGACCACATGGTTTTTCAATCCCTATACGTCATAGTAATCAATGAATAATTACCATAACAACTAAACTAGAAACAGTCACGGATTTTTTTTTGGAGAAGTCTATTAAGGGGTTTATTGTAATGGCGGCCATTAGTTTTGTATACACACATAGTGTATATAATGTTGTTTGTAATGATTATAATTACAATTTGATATTAATCTCGAGAATATATTAACACATTACTTATATATTACCAGAACGACACGCATAATTCCCATTTAATAAATCTAACTAATTGATATCACAAAAATTGAATGCTGCCTACATGATAAAATAGTTGTCATTTATTATTGTCACGTTCGTAGCCAACATTTTGTTAAAATTTCACTACAACGTTGATCAATTATTTCCTATACACACAAATCTATCTTTTGATTTATTTTTAATATTTCCAGAAACCATTAACGTAAATGCACTCGCACAAAATAAAAATAAACTGTTTGAACGTAACGTTTGGAAATCAGAGGTGCTCGTATTGAATGTTTCAGCAAAAATTCAATGTTTAATAATCAAAATAATCAAAGCAAAAAATTCTTTAATGTGAAAAGGTCTACCAAAAACAGTTATTCGGATCTTTGTTGGTTGACCAATGTATACCTAATGACAGTTTTTACAATTGATTTTGTATATACCTATACATTGCCCAATAATTTGAAATCAAACTTGTTACGCGTTTAATATACATGTAAGCAATAGTGGCTCTAATTTTAGCGTTTTTTTGGTACCAAGTAACGGCACGAAAACCTTATTTGCATTAACGGGTCAAATTTGACTTTTCTACTAGAAATTCAAATTATGACTGCGTGAATCATCATCATACATTATTTGACGCAATCACAGCAGCGAGTATAGTAAACCAGCTGAAAAATTCAGTAATTTTATGCCATCGCGTGGTAATATGAAAGCAAGTTGTATACAAAAGAACTTACTTATCAACATCTCAGTACATTCGCACTAAAACAACATATAACTCCTCTGTTGTAAGATTAAATTTCTGCTTCTAAATAGGTAAAGGACAAATATTCTTTCTTCTAAGAACGGAATTACACTTTTTTGCTTTGTGTTTTAGGAACCCACTAGAATTATATCATCGGTACATTGGCAACAGTGCATACGAGCTTCGAATAATGGCTAAGAGGAGATCAATTTCACCGGTTTATAAATGTTCACTTGACCAGGATTTTGCCAGGCAGAACTCGTATGGCAATAGGGGAAATACTGGCATTGAAAAAAGTTCCATCTCCAACATTCCGGGTTCTTCGGGAAACCCACGAAAAATCCAGTAGAGCCGGAAACTGTTTGGTGAGGCTTCAATGCTATTGTGCTTTGAAACGAATAGGATATCTTACAACGAAGAGATCAGGAGGACTCAAATACCAAAAGTCAGCGGAGGCCTCTCGATCTCGTTGCATTACATCCAGACGGGTGTGGGAGTGATAGCTAACCGTTTGCAAAAGCGACTCCTAAATTTGTGACGTATTATTTTACGAACAAACGAAAATTCGGAATTAAAACTGATTTGTGACCCGAAATCTCCGTAGAGTATAGACAACTGCGTTTACACTTATGCGATGGGGACGAATTTTGTGTTGTAAATTTTCTGGGGATTTTGTTGATTTGAGATTGTCGGTTCCAAAAATTTCTTCTTAGCCGGTCGAAAAGACATACTTTCTTTTATTTGGTGTTGAAATCTGTGAAAGGTGTACATTGAGCATCGTCTGAATTTCGAACAGCTAGACGTGTGCTAATTATCTAGTATAAACTGAAGTAAAATCATTCCGTACAACCAGGAATAAGTTTTCACCTACTGTTCGTGTGTGAGTACACTTTTACTTTTTTTAAATGAAATATTTGCTATCACGGTTTCTATCAATTTCAGTCACATTTTTTCTTTTGGTTTCTTTGTGTGCGCCTCGCTTTCTCCTATGGCTCTACCTTAATTATGGTTATGCTGGCGTATGGATAATAATCTGAAATTACTTTAACATAACGAGCTGGTCTGATATTATAAGTAAGGTCGCCAGCGTGGGAATTTAAACCTACATTGGAGCCTCTTTCGTTGTAAAGGACACCACCCAAGATAATACTGTTATCTGTTTCATTGCGAACAGCCCAGGAACTGTTATCAACGGAATCCATTTTGTTTTTCCTTTCTTCGTTGGACACTAAGTACTGTCGGATTTGAATACAAGAGCTGTCTGTCTATTAACTTTCGAACACCGAAAACTTCCTATGTACAAGCTAAGTTAATTCTTTTTATGCGTGTTATTCATGATTTTTGTCGCGTTTCATGTACCCGTACTACGGCTGTGAATTTAACACCCTACCTTTGCGCTGTGCAAAGAATCTCTGTAAACTAGAAAGATCTTTCAAAGTATTGCGCTTTGAAACTATTTAGATAATAGGCCAAGGTCAATATTTGCCACGTAAGATTGGTGAATCGCTTGCATAGAACGATCGGTGCTACGACTGTCAAATTTCAGAATACACGACGACAGCTAACCTATTCGGGTGCGTGTGACTCAAATTATTGCTCGTTTTTTAACTCGCTCTCTTGAGTTGTTATTACTTCGTAACTAAATATTGCTATTAACTCTAAACCATATTATATATTTGTGTATCTCTGTATTTCTATGTCGGTTGTGTTTGAAGTCTAGTCGCTATAATTATATATTTCTACCAACGTACGGTTTGTTTGTTTTGTCTACGAGTTCCTAGTTGCTCTAGAAGATCTCTTATACGCAATACTAGGTAGCGCCTAGCGTGCGGTGTAGAAACCTTCGTTCTAATAATTCTAAATAAGCCCACGACCACTCCCGACTAAGAGGAGCTACCGGCAAGGTTTTCTAACACTACTATCTTATTAGTTAGTTTGTTTACAAATAAACCGTAACAACTGTCTAATCTCTAATAGTACCGATGCTTCAAGTTTCAGTAGTAATGCCGGGGTTGGAACAGACCCGTCTAACGTTCAACCCAAAAGATTGCGGTAATTCAAGGCCACTTGCTCTTGTAGTCATTTCCTACTAGATCTATTGTCGAGACGTGACTCTCTAGACCTAGTCATCCTGGAATTGCATAACAGGTTTATTTATTCGAATGATACATTTCTCATTATTGTATTGTGATGTAAGTGTTATGTATAATGCCCTCAGAAGATCAGTATAAACCTGTATAATGTACAACATGTAGGATAGATAGACAAAACTTGATAAAGCTGTGTTCCATCTATTTAATGGTCGGTTTGAGGTGATGAATTAGAACACAACCTGACGAGTGTCATAGATGAACTTGGATCAAACCTCTCCGAAAAGTTTTACCGACTCTGCTGGTGTTAAACTAACCCGGATTCAAAAGGTTAATTCCTACGACAGAGTGGAAAGGTACCACATAGCTCAACGTATGTTCAAAATAATGAAAGAAAGCTGACGCACACAATCTTGAAAACCTTCCTTTCCATTCGTCTTCGGGTTTCCTGAAGTGACCATTGTTGACAATACTTTCCGAAACCTCTAAGATATCGGCTCGTAGGGGCGATGGTATCAATATTATAGTAGGGCGCTTCCTCTACCGCACTTGAGTTTGTCTTAAATACCACATTATCTTTCAGTTACTTGCGGATAGTACGACCATAGTGATCACTAATGGCAAAAAGTCCTGACAATCCATCAGTATCGGCTCTGTAGGTACCAAAGTGGTCAACAAGAACGAGGTTGTCCTAGTTTGAAGCTAAATCTTCACCAGAGCAGATTTCGAAGCCGTTGATGCTGTCATCGCAAATACTTTAACGTTAGATTCAAATATCCGTAAAGGCAAACGGACAAAGAGACCGTATAGTCTGTTGGCTTTAGATATTTCCAAGGCTTTCGACATGGTCTCATATCTTGCACGTTCCCGTGCACAAATTGTTTCAGGAATACAAAACTTGCTTTATCAACATTTTGAAAGGTGTCAAAAAAGAGAACCCGCTTTCCCCATTCCGTTCAATCCGTGTTAAACGAGGTGGTAGTCAAACTGAAGGACCTCGGTCGGATCAACAACACGGGTAACTCTGTGTCGTGTGTGGCATACGTAAACGATCTAGTGCTAGCCAGTGACTTCATTGCCGGATTTTTATCCGAGGGAACGCGATTAATCCATTTCTTCCTGGAGAGTGGATTCTTGTGGTGGACCAGTTAAAAAACACAGCTCGAAAAGTGGCCAAGCCCCTTTGAAACCAGTTCAAAAGTAGACGTTTTACCAAGGGTATTAGTGGAACTGCTGAATGTGCCTATAGGTTTGGGTTCGTTGAAATGTACTGACCCCCCGAAAGATTGAAAGATTCGAACTCTTACCTTCATGTCCTAGTCCGCCTGGGGGGTCTTGCTATATTTTCCTTTTAATCACTTTTCTCCGCCATCCTGCCAGCAGATTGTGCAGAATGAACATAACCGATACTCCTGTTCCAGAAATCCTTGACTTTACGTACTACTCCAATACGCGGCGTAGACTAGACTAGACTGTTGGGTTGAGAGATGTGGGGGGACTACCAATACAGACCATTCTGGGTCGAGAAACTAATGTACTCGTAGAGAATTAATAACCTAATTTAAGGTAAAGTAAGTGCTTGAATCGACGCACCACTCTCTCCTTTAGGAGTGGTAGTAACTTCGTCAAAGAAATAGGAAATCTTCTACCAACTAAGGAAATTCCATCTTTGGAAATGTAGTTCAGAGTGCAGTTGTGTGGAGTCACTTTCCCATGTACTCCAGGGCTGTTCTCTCACACATTGGCGAAGACCACAAGCGGATTTGCGGTAGGGTCAGGAGAAACTGGTCGAGCGCAAGCGGCTCTTGGTAAAAAAAAAGCCACATCTTCGCATCGCAAACGGTGGTTTCAGGAAACCTGACCTTGTTTTGGTTTGTAGAGAATAAGCCATCGTTTATGATGTCATCATTTTTGGAAAACCCCAGGCAGTTGTACTACACGTATAGAGTGATCGGAACCCCAGACTACAGAGGCCTTAGTAAAAAGATAGCAGAAAGATTATCCACGCTCCTATGGTTATAGGGGCAGAGGTATTGTATTGACCTGACTCTCAGTAAGAAGAACAACGACGTCCAGTTGTTGGTTGACAACACTGTAGGTGAAAGCTTGCTCATCCAGAAGGAGTTTATAAGAGCCGCCTGACCAGGAACAAAGAGACGATGACTACCCAATGCTGATCAAAGGTCGCCACCAGCTTTTGGTTTTGTATAATGTTTTCGTTCATACATTTTTAGATTTACTATATTTTTAAAAAGTAATTTTTAAATATTTTTTTAAAAATATTAGAACATCTAAGCTGCTTTTTGCAAGAATTTGGGAGAGTGATCCTAAAAAACCAACAATGAAGTGTTCAGTGGTTGCTGAATGAAGATGTTTTCTGATTTTTTTCAATTTCTCAAAAAGTTTACCTGAAATTTAAATCTAAATTATTGATCCATACAAAACTCGAAACTAAATACAAAAGGCTTATTTTAATTGTTAGTGATTAAACTTGTAGCTTAGGATCAACATAAGTTTGTCCACAAATATTTTCGATAATGAACATCGAACAAAGAAAAAGATCTACTAATGTAGATAACTTGGTTAAAAAATACAAAACACTGACTGCTTATTTCTATTTTATAAATAATCTAACCAACTCCACCTTTGAAGTTCTTATTTCCAATAAAATTTAAGTTTGTTCTCTTGATTTATTTAGTGTTCTTTACATATACTGACTTCATAGAAAAATGATTCTTAGGTCCCGACAAAAATTGTTATACATATTAAGATGAAGGTCATAAGAATTTCGTTTGACAGTTAAACCGCACCCAAATTCTGATGATATCAAATCAAGTTTTAATTTGTGGTCTATACGAAAAATTTCATTTTGCGGTTAATACTTTGTCATAATAAATACAAAAGTACATAGATAAACCGTTTAAAAAGTAAAACAAATTCAACAAACAAAAATGTATCCGGCTTAAAGGACCAACAATTTAATTACGTAAATGCTATAATAAATATTTTTAAACGAAAAATAATTATTCTTTAAACTAGTCAAATAGAATTTAAAAAGAAATTTGCAAAGTTGGCTTCGAAAAGAGTAGCGAATTTGTTTTATCGAAATAGCAATCGTGGCCATCTTTTTATGCGGCAACCCGAAAATGTTCATATATCAAGAAATTCCTCAAAATTATTATGCCAGGCAGTTGACTGCGAAAAAGGTTAACCATGAAAATATTGCGTAAGATAAAAGTGAAATTACAAAATATATTAGATTTGTGAGAAACGGAATGAATTAAATGAAAACGTCAAATAGCTATGTGCATAATTTGCAAAGCGACGGAAAGTGTAATATACATCCTTTGTACTTGAGAACGTCCCCGAAAAATGTTTCTCCAAAATTAAGCGCATATAAATTATTCTTAAAAGGAACCCCTCAATCACCTTAAGAAAAAATTGAGTACGAAAAATATCTTTATTATTAAAAGGTGGTCGGTTAAATTTTTCGAAATCGAACAACGACTTCTGCAACATCTAGATAAAAATTTGCGCGTCACCGAAAAAATTTAATTGAAAACCGCGATTCTTTTTCGAAAAAGACCTACACGAAATAAAAATTTTTTCTAATTACTAACGATGGAAACTTCATTGTTTGATGAAAATAATGAATTCGTAATTGAGCGTAAAGAGTATGTTTCGGAATTTTTTTTTAAACAAAAAAATCCATTAATCAAAAGAAAAAACATTAAATAATGCACGCCAAACAATAGTTATTACCAGATACAAAAGATGTTGTATTTCGATAACTGTTAAAATGCCGGACAAGGGTCATTTGATAACATTTTCTTCACGTTTTAATGAGTTCATTAAACTTCGATTTCGGAGTAATACAGAAAATAATTTTTCATTAAAATTTATATCAACTACTACATTTTTTCATTTTCCGGTGTGGGAATAAAATTACTAATGGATTGTGATGTCGATTTTACATTTTTATCACGTCAACAGTACGCGATAGCTTGCTACGGTTAATTCTGTGGTTGGTTATTTATTAAGTGGTCGGAGTACGCCAAGAAAGCGATGCACGGTGTCTTTTCGCATTTCTACTTCAGAACCTAATTGCGTCAACGCTCGAAGGACCAACAATTTTTTTGTTTACGTGTAATGCATTTTTTTACACACGTCGAATACGTAACCAGAACGTAAATTATTTACGTTTTCATTCAGCTTAGGTAATTTTTTTCCAAATTGTAAAAGTTTGTAAACGTTCTAGATTTATATTTATTGAAACATATAAAATTGTAATTTTAAAGTTTCAATTTGTTTTATTTTACTGACGTTTGAAAACATTTCAATTTAAATACTACAGCATATAAAGACACCCTAATTAATATATTTTTGTTGCATTAAGTGATTTTTTTTGTAAATGACAGTTTGATAGGAGTTACATGTGTTCGTTGGTCGAAGTTAAACGAAATAAAGCGGGTTAAGTTAAAAACGTCAGATTTCATAGAACACCTAATTGCAAATTATTTTCAATTAAATTTATCAACACTTAAAGTAGTCTATTTTAGTAATTATTTTAAATTTGAACGATAAAATTAGTAGACGCACCAACTAAAATCGATTTTAAAATTTCTAAGCAAATCATCGGGTAGAAACATTTCAAAAAAATTAGCGATCGCCTATTTTCAAAGCTTTTAGTACAATTTAATAATTTCTTGTACTTCATAAAGACACAATAGACTATACAACCAGAATAAATTAATTTAAAAAATTAATAAAGCCAAATTAGAAAACTAAAAATCGTAATTTAATTATAGTTTTTAATGCCAAGCGTTTTATACCAGCAAGAATACGAATACTTTAAAACGCTTTATCCCTACTCATTTAGAATCAATTTTCATCAAAAATTATGGATGGTGACAGTTTGCTGTGACGGTGACTGTTGAATAGTATATTCTGCAACAAGGTTATAATGAAATTTTTTTTCTTTCTTACTTCTCCAAGACCAAAGGTTTCAAATAAATAATATTATTTTCATGACGCATCTGTCACTGCGATGACAGTCAAGGCTAACGCTATATTGTTGCACCAGTGTGAGAAATATTTTCTATCTCTAGAGCTAGAAAGTAACGCCTTTAATCCGTTTTTTTTTTTCATTTAAATAGTGTGCCAGAATATTATTCAATCCAAAGAGTGATAATGTTGTAATCTTGTAACTAAGTTTGATTTTAGAATTGTGAAATTCTATTATTGGTTGTTGGGACATTTTAAAAATAACGTATTCAATTGTTGGTATTTGTTTCCATTGTTTGAAATAATGGGTTAATAGAAGCAGTTACATAAGTCAATCCTTCGATAATTATAGCCAACTAAGTGTTAGCATAAATAAAAACCTCAAATCGCCTATTGTAAGTTCGCAAGAGGTTCTATAATAGCAAACAAACACTGAGAATCACCCGACAGCTGTTTCGTCCTTTTGGGACTCTTCAGGAATGAGAGAACTCGAGTGTAAGTTCACTATTGTACAAATGCGTACAACATTGACTTATGTAACTGCTTCTACATATCTGTCGACATAGTTGCTTAATGCGAATGCATTTACGTACCAATATTGAAACGTAAGTTACAGAGTAAACACGATCCAAGTTTCTATTTCGGTCGTTATTAACATTATATATTGCTTTTAAAATGTTAACAATTTTCCTTCAGGAACGTTTCAATAGAATAATGAAGTTGGCAATTATCTGCTGTCAATAAAGGTTAAGTGATTTGTAGTGTCAAGTAGCAAAACTTCGAAAATAAAAATTATCAAAAGATCATTTAAGATACTTGTTTTAATAGTAAAATGCGTGTTAGAATATAACGGGCGTTTAAATAAAAAACTGGGTTTTTTAACAAAGTATAGTCAGCTGATACAAAGTTAAGCTTAGAATTCAAGGTATCAAAGAAAATATTCAGATCATTCACACAATCACACAGTTTTGCTGTACTTTCTTGTACACTGAAAAAATTTAATTTTAATACCTTTTCGCACATGATGAACGATAGAGCTAGTTATATCACTAATGGTAGTAACAACTATAAAAATGTTAATAACAAAAATTAATAATACAAATGTAAATTACCAAGTGTTCGACAGATTACAGGTTTTAGTAGTCAAAACAAATTATTTAACGTTTCGGTGTTAAATTCTCTATTCTACATCGGCATTTTAAAAATTTGATATAATTTGTTTTGTCAAATTTACTAATATCAAGGTATAATACCAAAGTTTTAGAAACAAGAAATGTAATAATATACGTTGAAGACTAATAAATTAAATTTATTACGTGTAAACAACGGGAAACTAATAAAAAAAACTAATCAAAGTAAAGGCAATTGTTTTGAACCGCAACTTTAGCCACATCCACAGAATGACATTTTGACGTGAAAATTTAAAACTGAACGCTGTCCAAATGTTTGAATTGTTTGATTTGGTAAAAAAAATTAGAAAAATTCAACACTCAACACAAAACGAAAGCTATTAAATAATGTTCCTTTCGAATCTGTGTAAAAATAAATGGAGAATTTTAATTTAAGGTTATAAACTTTAAGTGAAATGTGTGTCTAACGACATCTTGTGTAATCAGAGACACCGTATGAATAGTAACAAACTAAGCAATGCCAACAGATAACTGTAAAACATTCATCCGTCGTTATAGTTATCTGTTGGCATTACTACCAATGACTATACCAAGACTTTCAACCGCTTTCATTGAGACCAATACCGATAGATGTCGTTGGGACCAATAGAGTCGCATCGCCATTTACAGTGGCGTAACCATAAAGCATTTAATAAACATTTAAATTTATTAAAAATTATCTTAATTCGTTTATTGGTGTGTTTAATTATTGAAATATATAACAAAGAGTCCGTAAACATGCACACGACATCTATCGGTATTGGTCTCCAATTAAAGCGGTTGAAAGTCTAGGATATATAGTCACTGCTTATTTATAAACTTTGTTTACAATAAAAATGTCAAGTTTAAAATATGTTATTCTATGAATTTTTAGTCTTGTCCTTTGTTTTCTTTAAGCTTTACATTCAAGTTTTTTAATTCTTCTCTCAATTCTTTATTATTCTTTTTTATTTCTATTAACATCAGCATTATATCTTTGTTTGCTAATTATTATTTCTTTTACAACAATTTTTTTTTTATTTTTTTAATTTACAATGAATCCTTCCTTCCTAATCTTTTTAATTTTAATTAATCTTTTTGTTAAATTTTCTTTCTTCTCTACTCTTTTTCTAAAATCTGTAAATAATTTTCTGAAAATTTCCTTTTCAAATTAAACTTGTTTTACGTTATTAACGTCTATAGTTTTCCCAAAATTTATTTCCTTCACCTCATTAATTTCCACTTCTTCTAGTCCCCTAATTGTCTTTCTTCCCACTTTTTGTTGCCATTTGGTCCACGTTGGGGTGCAATTTGCTATGTTATTAATTTTACTTTTTATATAAATGATCTTATTTTATTAGATAATTAATTATTTAATTAAATTATTCTTGACTTTTCAATATTTTTATTTTGTTTTTTTAATTGACAAGTCAATTATTACTTTTCCACCTTAATAACAATAATGAGTAAATCAAATTTAATTCGGAAAATTTGAATATGATTCACTAGGTTGAACTAGCATTTAGAGATTCGGCTCACTATATTTCCATACAAAAAATTATTTGATATATCGCCCACTGACATGACTTTTTTTTTAAATCTCTATACTAAAAAACAACACAACAAGTAACCGACGCTTTTCAAAGCTCGGGCCAAAGTTGACTTTGACATGTTATGATTGTGAACCTTTAATCGTTACAGTAAATTCCAAATTTAATAATGTTTTACATATGAAAGCTAAATAGACCTATCAATTAACAATATCCAAAATTATTTAAAATTTCAAATTTACAAGGCTTGTTCAAAGATTCACGAAAAGGAAAAAAATGTGATTTAGAAAAATTGTTTAAACAAAGTTATAGATAGGTAATAAAATTACCATAAACTTTTATCCTACTACTTTGTTTTGTATAATTAATTTTCATAGGATACGAAGTGAAAAACAAAAAAACGTCAATCATTTATATGATCAAATTAAAAAAAATAAATATCCATAATTTAATGACAACTTATTTGCTGAAAAACAAAAATTTTATTATGTAAAATCAAACAGATGGAATTATTAGCATAAAATTAACAATACGAATTTAATGGTAATTTTTTTCTTAAAAATTCAACAAACTACAAAATACTTAACAAATAACTAAAACCGTATGATTTAACATCATAATCTTGTTTACAGTTTAAGCATAAGCAATTAAAAATCTTGAAGTATTTAAAGTGTACATCTGCCGAAAATTTAATTTCTAAAAATGTTACGTGATTATTTATAAACACAAACTACAAGAAACGTCAAAAACTATGATTTAACGAAACTACTTTGCGAGTTCGTGATTGTAAAACCAAATCGCGAATTTTAATATATGTTTAAATAACACGAATAAATTAATTTACACCTGCTACTATAATTATTAAAAATGTAACGTTAAATACTTATAAAATGTTTATGAGCTCAGATTTTGCAATATTAGCATAATGCTCAATGGCGGCTAGTGAATTTCACAATGGGGGCGGGGGTTAATTCCGAGTCAAAAACTCAACTTCGTCAATAAATTATATTTTTATAGGCAACAACTAAATAAAAGTTTTATGTATGAAATAAATAAAAAATAAACCTTCATCAAGTAATGACAAAAAAAATGAATATTAAGTTTTTGAAAACTTTAAAAAAAAATTAAAATTAATAACATGAAATGGAAATGAATTTATAACAATTCAAATTTGTTTTTATTTTGTGCTTTAAATTTTTATGAAATTCAAATTTAAAACTTACTTTCATCTAACATTTGGCATTGATCTAATACAACTATTAATTAAACAACAAATAACTTTTGTTTATCAATACTTAATCCTAGCTTTATAATAGCTAACCAGTAATATTTTTGTAACGAATGTTACGTAATTTTAAACGTATTTTGAATTCGAACTATTACTTTTATTACCATTTTTAAAATAGATATCAAAATGATTCAATAAATTTCGAAAAATTTTACTTTTCGTGACTACACTTACTTTCAGTATGAAAAATTAACGTGCTTTTCGTCATATCTACAATTTGGTAACTTGATAATTAAACTAATTAAATCAGTTTACGTAGAATTCGATTTTGTAGAATCGAATAATTATCAGTTTGAAAGTTTCTAATAGAAAATAATGTTTTAACCCTACGCTACTCCGCTTTGGGGATCATTATTATAACCATCGCTATTAATTATGAAATGAAAACCTTCGATTAATTTGTGCAAACTATGAATATCGAACGTAAAATTTCAGTACGCATATTTGATTTAAAATGTTAGTAATTTAAAATAAAGTCCACAGCTATAATGGATTGATTGAAACGAAATTTTATCCATGTCCGTTCCAGTGTGTCTAAGTGATAATTTATTCATTTTTTAATTTTTTTTAGATACTTCCATTTGACATCTAAAAGTTTTCCGTGTAGTGAGCATTTTTCGCAATTTACTGCTCGACGAGAGTTTTTCCTTTCTACATACAGAAAGTTGGTTATCTAGTCCAAGCATCTGTAAGCAAGCTTAACTCAGTTTCGAATAAAACCTGCTGTCATGAGATGAACTTTTTATATTCATTTTATGTATTTTTCGATTCGAAGGTATTTTTGCCCGTTTTGCATGGTTCATGCTTTTGGCCGCGCTCACACAGGACTTTCGTGCACAAGCATCAAAAGTAAAAAATTTTATACAACTTGGCGTAATAGCTCTATCACACTATATCGTCTAACTAGTTAGTGACGACAGTAAAGAAACTATCAAGTATATTTTCACCATAAATACTGCAAGTATCGAATGTGATAGTCTGCTCTTCTAATTTGTGGCACGTTGCTTTAGCTTAAAGTGGCGGATCGGTTTTTGAAAGAATATAAAAAATTTTCATGTTTATGAAAAAACTCAGTTTTGAAAAATAGAGTAAGAACAGACCATACTGAAGCAATTTTGCTACTATTATTAGAACTGTCAACTTGTAAAGAGCTTCGTCAGAATATTAGGAGCAACAGATGTACAAGATGTACATATAACCAAGAAGTGGGTGAAGTGAAGAAATCTATGGAAACCGGAAGAGGCGCTGTAATGTTTATACACCTAAGCTAGTATGGTTTTCCTTATGGGTAGTTTTTGAGGCAGAATTTGCAGAAAACTGACTCAGAATCAAATTTGGCAAGTTCTATTAAATATTGTTTAGTATTTGTAAAATGTACAGTAAATTATATACAGTGAGTATGTAAATAATAATAATGGAATAATTTTTTTGGAACCAAATAACCGGACAGGTCAATTTTTAATTTTAATTGTTTGTTTTTTAAGATAAATTTCATGATCCAAAAAAATATCATGTGAAACTTCATTTTTTTTTAAATAGATACTCTTATTTTTTATAACATATTTGAATTTAAACTATTTTAAGGGAAAAAAGATAATTCATGCTTTTTTTTTAATGTAAAACTTAAATTTCCCGTTTTCTCTCGGACTTGCTACGGAATTTGGAATCGGCAAGTTAAAATACGTAGAAATTACATAGTCTGGCTCAATAGTATTGATTTATTTTTTTTTTAAATGATGTGAGTAGGGGCCCCAAACCACTATGTCGTTTTTCAGGCAACGTTTCGTGTAACAGATTTTGTTTAAAGCGTCTGAAGAAGTATACATACTGGTTGCACAAAACGTTGCCTAAAAAACTTTTGGAAAAAAAGGAAAGCATAGATCTGAGCAGTTTGCGTGAATAGGGCCAAAACTCAAAAAAATGTTGGTCCAATTAATTCGTGGACAGAACCAAAATGTCAATCGTCAAAAACTGAACATAATGAGTCTCTTTCAAAGACTCCTGGACGCATGGATTTTCGTCAATCCAAGCGAATCCATTTGTTTCTGATTTCTTATATCCCAAAAATATCAATTTATCTTCAAGCGGTCGAAAATGTTGACTTTGTGTATCTCTGAAGTCGCTAAAGTGACTGTTTTTTTCTAGTCGTAGTTAAAACACTTTAAATCCTAGGAATTGACTCGACCAAGTACGAAATTATTTCCCAATATTAGTTAACGGCTACCCTTACGGTGTTTAACACAAGCCGCCATCGTTCAGTGTGTATGACATTCCCATTTCCCAACTGTCACTGTCAAAACGAAACGCAAAGCAAAAGCGCCGTAGGTATTATTGTCCCACTTGAACTCATTCAGAGTAGAAGGTCTTTTGTGCTTCGCCAGTCTAGTTGCCGGCCTCCACTGGCGTCTTGTCCGTCAATCCTCTGGGTTCACCACAAAAACATACTTGTACTCTTAATAATATAATCTACTATTTTCGAGTTTGTTCAAAGTACTAAAATTGATCAAGGAAACTTAATCCATTTGCGTTATGGGGGTTTACGGGAAGGTACTTGATCCCAAAACTCAGATTTATATTCAGCCAGAAAACTAATATGGTTTTTTCTGTTTGCGCTGGGATTATTTTCCACTCAATTTTCATTTTCCTTAGATCTTTACAACAGTTTTCTATTATTAAATAACGTCAATAAAGACGATTGTTTGTTTTTCAAAGTGCACTATACTTATTGTTATTGTATAGTTATTTAATAAAACAATTTTATTTTGTAATCGTTTGTAACATTATATAATGATCATTTTATAAACATTTCTGTGCTTTTTTTAGTACTTTTACAGCGTTTAACATAAGAGTAGTAAAAATTTTTAACTTTTTTAGTGAACATTTTATTTGCATTTGCTTTTGTTGTTTAAGGTGGTTTCCTAATTCTTCACCATGTGCACTCGCTAAATATCAAAGAAAATGTAAGGTGTTGACTAGTTTTAAAATGGTAAATAGACAGCAGTTAAGGTATTCACCGTTTAAATTTAGAAGCTAAAAGAACATATATTTGTGAGTCATGGTTAAATATCCTCGTACAGATACACAAATAAACAGAAGCTTTGATAAAGCTCACGCAAGATTGGGTAATTAAAATCAAGGTACAATGATATTTAATCATAACTAAGATTTGGTGAGTTATTAAATTTAACTCAATGTTCTTTTGGGTAGAAGCGCTTTGATAAATAAAATTCATTCTCAACGGAAATGAGATAAAAAATCGAGTTCAAAATAACTGTAATGTTGCGATAGCTTCCAGAACGAGAAGCCTCACTGAATCCGAATTGAATGCCAAACACCCAGCAAAAAGATCTCCTTTTAACCACAGCTAATCAAACATATATGGTTTCCCAAGTAGTTTTCCATGGTGGCTCAATAATGTTTTCGGTTAGCAACCCCATAGGGGTTCATTCAATCCATCGCGCTCGAACATCTGAACGAGGTTAGGTTCAACGTTTAACGTGACTAGTAAGTAGTTTAGACCTAAACGTAAAGTGAAAATGTTTGAGATCATCTCAAACGACATATTTGATGAGACGAAATCCTGCAATCTGAAAACTTGACCGAGTTGGAAAACGCAGTTCTTCAGAAATGGCACATCACTACCCAAGAACTCATCACAATCTTTTCATAGCACTGTTATCAACAAAATTCTGCAAGAGTTGTTAATCATATAAAACTATCCCTTTATTTCTTTCCTTAATAAATAAAATTAATTTTGTTAGGGGATATTTTGAGTTTTATTTAAATTCATTTGAAGTTTATGGTAGATCCGTGTTACGGCTTTATTTTTCAGCTGTAGGACGTACATGTCGAGAGCCGTCTTAAAACGTGTCGCGAGTAATATGTTACGACGAAAGTCGCATTAAGCGCGCATGTTGTTAATCTATTGGTGGAAAATAAAATCAGACTACATTTCTTGTGACAAGCAGCGGATCTTTCTTTTTCTTTCCGTATGTACGGGTGATTTGGCGTACTTCTTGATGTTGAAATTTCCACAAAAATTATGAATGTGTGTGATTCAAGATTTCCAATTCAAATTGGTGTTTAAGTTTAAATCCGACTAGCAATACGTAACTGAACGAAGCATACCTGA